>DWQX01002932.1:0-19712 GCA_018245475.1 Pharmacophagus antenor
AATACCGGGAACTTTATTGCAATTTAGTACACATTCCTGGTTTTTAGAGCATGCACTGACTAGAAATATTTATCGTAAGGCGTAAATATTGTGGAATTTTCACAACAGATGTGTCGCATTTATATTCAGTGTAGTTTGAAAGTTACAAGGTTACGTGTAAATATAATATAAAATGAAATAAATCGCGGTGGTAAAGTTCAGACTGTTCAAAAACCCAACAGTTTTAGATTATACCAAACATATGGGTGCATATGCAGCTTCTTATCCGTTCATGAGGAAAAGTCTTAAATGGTGGCGTAAGCATTTCTTTTGGGGATTGGAAGTATCCGTAGTAAATGTATAACACTCTGTATAAAGATACTAAAGTACAAAGAAATGAGAATCTCGACACATCTACAGTTTTTTTAAAAAAATAATTATTCAACTAAGCGGAGATTTTCGAATAACAGTTCAACCCCAAGGGCAATGTAAAAAGTCCGAAACTGAAAACCGACTTGATGGGTAATTGCATATTCCTCGGCTTGGAAGTAAGAAAGGCTGTCGAGTACGTTCCGATGGACAAGATTAAAGGCGGCCATAAACGTACAATCACATATTGTTCAACATCTCGCGCGAATCCATCACTACATATCGGCAATTGCTTCGGAATAAATACTACTTTAAAATATTATTTTCATTTATATAATCATAAATCAAGTAAATATATTAAATTCATATCTAAATAAACCAGCCTCAATGTTTAGTTCAAGTTTTGATCCTTATAAAATTTTTAGAATATTACCTAATTTTCCGACGTTTTATGGACGAGTATTCCAAAAAGAAGCACTTTAGTTAAGGGTTAAAAAAGAGTAATACGAGAAAAACAGACAGACGTAGTCTGCGGCCCTGTGTCGCATTTTGAATGACTACGTCCTGTTGCAATGAAGCGGTGGATAGTGCTCGGTCCGTCAAGAGTTAAGCTTACATAGTTAACACCTAGACGGCTGCTCGGGTAGACGTAACCATTTGGCGCAGGCGATTCATTTAGTGAGGTGGAAACTGTACAGGTCAGTTTCCAACTCGCATGCGGGTCGGCTAAGTAATAACATTTTTTATATCTGTGTATAGGTATAAAGCATGGGGAGAGATATCTTACTTTGCCGGTGGTTTGCTGATACAAGTTGAAAAACTGGCGCAGCTCGTCCTCGCTGGCCGCGCCCGGCTTGTCGATCTTGTTGCCCAGGATGAGCACGGGGCAGTTGCTGAGCGTCTCGTCGGTGAGCAGCAGGTCGAGCTCCGTCTTCGACTCGGGCAGGCGCGCACGGTCGCACGCGTCCACCAGGAACACGATCGCGTCTACCGCGGGGAAGTAGTCGCGCCACACCCGCCGCGCCTGCTGATGCCCGCCCAGGTCGAACGTCGTGAAGCGCATACTGCCTATCGACAGCTCCTCGGACGCTGCGAATTGATGCGTTCATGTAATTGGCGTCCATTCCGTTTGCCCGTAGATGCTCGGTACAATCCTTTACTCGTACACTGCACCCGCGGCGCAAAACCGTCACTTGCAATTATGTTACGTTATTTACAATATTATCGGGACATTGTTTTTACACTAAGAAGCTAAATGTAGATGTTATGGTATAACAAGTTCACCTCGTCTAAACCCAAAAGTATCATATTTTCCGACTATATCAGTTTTAAATGATTCTCCTGCAAACTGCGTTATTACATACTAGTAAGTGACAGTCTTGTAATGGGAGAGCGTTATAGTAACTAGTTTGGCTATAAATACTGTTACAAAAAACTTTTCTTTTTTCAATTTTTTAATCATTTTGAACTAGTTTATTTTTTAAACTTTCGATTTCGCAACATTTCACACATTTTTGTGTTGATTATGAAATTACGATATGGAATGGGGTGTTAAAGAAATTAGGATTGCAGTGATCGCCTTGCACACAGTGGGTATGGAGCCGTCGGTCGTATTCCAGAAAAAAATATTATCGCGTGAAATGACGATTCCCGCTAGGACTATGTCGCGTATTATAAAACAAGACCTGAATCTCGGTGCTTATCATCGATAACAAGACATGCCCTAAATCAATCTTTACAATTAAAGACAGTGGATCGATCAAAACGCCTTCTGTCTCGATAAGCTTGTGAGAGGCACAAAAATATCCACTTTACCAAGGAAAATATTTTCACCATTGAAGGACCCTACTGTAAGTAATATGATAAAGTGTACGCTCACAGTTCTAAAAAAACTGCACAAGTGGTCGGAAAGGTACAACATGGGTACAACATCCTGCGTCAGTAACGGTTTGGTGAGGCGTGTCTTATCGAGGAGTCACAAAACTACATTTATGTGAAAAAGAAATGAAAACTTCGGCCAAAGTATACCAAGACGCAGTCTAGGATCGTGTTGTGAAACCTCTCAGCAATACATTTTTTAAAAATATACTGTGGACTTTCCAGCAGGACTGCACCTGGTCACAAGGTACAAACTATTCAAGCCTGGTTTGAAATCAACCTTTCGGTCTTTATTAGAGCTGAAGACTAGCACCTCAAATTATGGCTAGTTTTGGAGGACATGGCCTGTTCTAAACGAAACGGCGACATTGAGCCTCTTAAAAAATCTTTGGAGCAAGCAGTGGCGAAATTTCCCCTGCAAACAGTACGTAAAACTATAGATTCGTGGCCAGACAGATTAAAGGCCTATATAAAAGCCAGAGGTGGCCATTTCGAATAGAATATGTTTTTAATTTTTGATGAGACTTTAATAAATATATAGGTATAAATTTTAGAAATATCACATAGAAAAAAATCATTTTCATTTGTGAAAGAACTTATGGCTGGACTAGGTATATGCATATTTAAAAAAATATTTAAAAATAGATTATTAATGAATGTCACAGTTGAGCTCTTCAACATATAATGCATAATGTTGTTTGGTTAATTGATTAAGTCATTTTAACACAATTATTTTTAAAATTTAATATAATGGTTTGATTACAGAAATAGGATATTATCAAACATTTGAAAATATGTTAAAATTAAAATAATGTTAAGTTACATTTTTTTGTTTGGTGCCGGTTGAATAGCCATCAATATTCTTTCAGAAATTATATGGAATATAGATTCTAAGTGAAATCAAAAACATTTACATATCCAAGTTTTATATTATTACAAAAATGAAAAGCCCAAAAGGTGTTTTTATGGGTTTTGGCTTTTAATACAGCACAACTTAGTTTCACTTGTTACTTATGAATTGTAACAAGATGACACCAATATGGTGACGCCATACAACAAAGTGTTAATTTAATAAACAAATAGTTAATTTTTGATAGCATACTCAGATTTCCAAGTGAGTTGCTATTTTAAGCTGTGTACAGAGCACATTACAGATAAATTGTCAGATGATTCTATTTCTTTACTTCCTTAATACTGAAATTTATATAGTCTTATATGTAATTAAAATATGAATGAATCTTATGTTCTAATAAAAAGATATTTTTCATATGTAGGATAATATTATGCTGATTTTTGTTTACCATAATCCTTAAAAATTAATATCCTCCACACAACTGTTTTATTTTAACTTCAAGTCGTAGAATTTTTAAGAATGGAAATAAGGCCATTCTTAAAAATTCTACCACTCAAAGTGTAGGAAATAGAGCTTATTTTGTGAAAATAACATCTACTGAAAGAATACTTTTTTTCGAGCTGTAAATAAAATAGACAGCAATATAATTTTGTATGCCAATAACATGTAAAAAAAAATATATACAACACATTAATAAGTGATTTCATTTTATATTTTTTTCACTAGAATTGTTCTGATAATTGTTACGAGGCAGAATTATGGCTTATGTGGAGTGAGGGAGTGAACTTACTGGGATGTAATGTAGGGACATGTTGTGCCAGTCTGTCATCCTTCAGCATGTGCAAAAGTGTTGTTTTGCCTGCATTGTCCAGACCCAGGAATAGTAGTTTGCCTGATTTCTTCCACAGCCCTATTTGGAAATAATAATATTTAATATCTTTTACTATCAAGCACCTTAAATCCATTAACAGCTATGTCAGCTCCATTGTACCCTAACATACAAAATTTATAATTATATTATTAACATTATTTTTGCTAATCTGCCTTCTGTATGAATGTACATACAAACATTGCAAAAGAATGTACATAAACCATCTTCACATACATATTAAGGATTTACTTATAATTATTTTTGTTGTTTAGTATGATTTTCTATTTGATAAACTAGTTGGCTTTTGTAATAATTGATGAATATTATATAATTGTAAATCAATTAATCATCATCATTCACTTAACCTTATCCCATTCCTTTAGGGTAGCCACAGTATGTTTACTTCCTTCATTCTTCTCTTTCAATCGACATCTTTACACTCACCATACCTTCATACACATCTTTCCTTTTGATCTTTGTGTCCCCTTATATCTTTCTACACTCATTTTTATGACCCATTTCATATTAATTAATTGTTATTAATTATCAATCAATTATATTGTAATGGCGGACTGTGAGATGTTTACAAAGAACCTCATATTGTATTAATAGTACAATAAAAGCACATATTACTTATTTACATAGCTGTGTCAAAGGTCTGAAGATAGCTCTTTTTACTATCATTTGCAAAAGATTACATGTGTCGTAGTAGTTACTTAGTAAAGGCCAAGTCTACTGATGGACTAGAATCATCTAAGATAATGAAAAAGAGAAAGGATTGTACCCTTTTTGTACCAAACCTTTAAAAAAAAGTTTTTATTATTGCTAAAGAATTGATTCGAGTTTTGTAAATATTTTGAAATCAACATATTAAAAATCACTTACTGCAAACAGTAATTTTTCATGTTATTCTATCATAAAATATATAGTTGGCTAATACATATTTCATTATCTAAATTTATACAGGCCCATTATATTGGTAAGGTCATGAAGACATGTTTTTCATATATATAATTTACATATTAAAGTATTGATTAGTAAACACTTCCTATATTTTTGTTGGAAATATATTATAACGTATATCAAATAGTTTTTAGACTAAAATTTAATGTATAATCATCGAAAATACTTATTTTACTTCTAAGTGGATCCATAATGTTTTTAAAGAAAATGTAAGTTTAGAAAAATAAGAGAATTAATATTTCTGTAACTTACCTAAGAATCCAAGGACACCAGTGAACCAATCCAAGATAAACATTTTGAATCTGGAACGTAGGAAACAGTATTATATCAGTTCATCTCCAATTTGATCACAAAGAATAAATAATAAGTAATGACTTGCAAATCGCTATGTTATCTATTACGCAGTTTAATTAAGCGTCATTGTCACACAGTAACCTATCTTCAGAAAAGGCACACAAGTTCAACTTCTTCAAGGTGCTGCGGAATTATTCTTTGTGAATTAAGTAACATGAATGACAGAACGTCATTTGCGTAGTCAAAATTTGTCAAAGTATTACATAGAAACACCTTCGAAATACTCACTTATATTAATTGAACTAGGTATACTAATGCTAAAGAAAGTTTATCACAATATTTCGCAATTCTATTTAACAAGTTTCGTCGTTAAAACCGACGTTTTATACTACTAGAAGAATATACGATGAAATATCAATCTGTTGGCAATGACGTACGCTACTTCCGGAAGTTGTCACATTGTCTTAAGATTGCGGGACCTATCATAATGTAATAAATATTTTTCTGAAAAACTGTAGCGTTTATTTCATTAAATTGAATAATTTTGTTAAAAGTGGCTGCAACATGGAAATGAAGAATTATTTTTAACAGACAATATTCAACTATCTTTTCTTTTTATATATAATAAGAATATTAAAAATCACATTTATCTCTCAAATTTCGCTTATGATTTCAAATGAAAAATGTAAATAAATTAAGGAATTAGACTTTTGTTGGTTAGTTTCAGAAGAAGAATCTTTAAAAATGTCTTTATTATTACTTATATGCAATTATAAGTAATTACTCCAATTACTGTAAAAAAGTATTTCGTAATATACTTTTATGATTTACACTGTTTCATTTTTGTATTTTTACTTTATATTCTAATGTTTCAAACATCGAAAATCTTTATTTGGCAATCATACTAATTATACTGCTGGAAACACTAGCGTCCGGAAGTCTTTCTAGTGTTTGACAGCTTTCAAAGCTAAAGGTATCTTTAAGTTTTTGATTAAAAACTTTTTTATTTACATTCTTTTAAAAGGAATCAAAAGCTTTTCGTAATTTAGTGGGAATATTTGTACATTTATGTTAATTTTCATGGATAAACGTGGCAGGATTAATTAGATTTTTTAAGGTTGTAAATCGCTGCTGCATAAGTGTTGTCATTTGCAGGATAAGCCATGGCTCCAAGGAAAAATAAAGTTGCTAAAGAAGAAGTCCAGGTGACTCTGGGCCCACAGCACTTGGTTGGAGAGACTGTGTTTGGTGTAGCGCACATTTTTGCTTCATTCAACGACACATTCGTGCATGTTACTGATTTATCTGGCCGGGAAACCATCGCCAGAGTTACCGGTGGCATGAAAGTGAAAGCTGATCGTGACGAAGCTTCACCTTATGCTGCTATGTTGGCTGCACAGGTTTGTGTTTACGACTTGCGAATTTTATAACCTTAAACTATATGGTAATTTATGTTCTATAGTTTTATGAATATTATTATACAACAACTACTATATTACAGTTTGTCTAAAATAACATTTATCGTATTTATGATGTTAGGTAATTTTTTTGTGTTAAAATTAAAGTATTACACTCTCGTGGTTACAGTCAAAACAACTCAATTATAAACATTGAGTTTCCAAAAATTGTTTTATACCTATTTTATGTACCTGCTCTCCAGGCTAAATTGTTAAATGCAAAAAGTTTTGTAATAATATTTAACAATTTATGTAATTATTCAATTAAAAAGATGCAGTGTATATCATTAGGAGGTACCTGTATATATTTATTGGTGTAACATAAAAAAAACAAAAATAAGAGGAATTCAGACAACAGATATATGACCGAACAAAAAATTTGTATTAGAGAAAACGGGGGTTTTCTATAATTTAATAATACTAGTTAACCAGGTGAACTTCATACCGCTTAACAGTTAATGAATATCATGTTACGTTTTTACTAAAGATGATTTGTAGTAGTAAACAACTTAAAATTTTTAAAATATTAAATTCAAAGTTTGCACTATTGTCTGGTGGATATTTGTTCAACTGTACACTACATACTAAATCCCATAGGCTTTATTTTTCAGGGATACAAAATAAGCCTAACTGAATTTAAAGACAGTCTTTTTCACTTTTATATCCTCAAAAAAGAGCAGTTTTAAAGTTTTCAAAAAGTACTCAATGTATAGATTGGGCAATGTTAGTTTCATAAGATGTATAGATTGTTTTAGAAATGGCCCTTGTAATTTTAGTTTAAATAATTGATGTTTTCTATATAATTTTTTTCTTTCTAATAACCTAAACCTATATCGCTATAAATATATCTTACACTATCCATATTTTATTAGTTGTCAAGTCAATATGTTATACACTGTGTTAAGTATCCATGTATTTGTAATTAACAGTGGTATGAGGAATAAATGATAAAAAAAAGAGAACAGCTAGTGATAGGCAATAACTACTGCATTATATGTTAAAAAACAATAGGTCTACATAGCACATGTGGCTATCACAACCATCCATACTGTTGTTGTTTTATGCTAAATGATAATAAAAATAGTTGTAACCAATGCATGTTGGTTTTCCAGGATGTAGCTGAAAAATGCAAAACTCTTGGAATCACAGCCCTGCACATAAAACTGAGGGCTACCGGTGGTAACAAAACTAAAACTCCCGGACCCGGCGCACAGTCAGCTCTCCGTGCGTTGGCGCGTTCCAGCATGAAGATCGGCCGCATTGAAGACGTCACGCCGGTGCCCTCAGACTCTACCCGCAGGAAGGGTGGTCGTAGAGGACGCAGGCTGTAATTGTTTAGTTTAAGCAAGCTGTGGACTACAATAAATGTGTTTACGGTTACAACGAGTTTTATTTATCAGTTTTTAGTTGATCTGTAGTCTTCTCTAATGCGCGTGCAAGACGCGTGGTCATTTTTAAACAATTTTTAATCTTAGAACTATTATGATGATTAAAATAATAATAATAATAGTTTTAGATTGTATAATGGCGAAAGTTATTCATGTGAAAATTTCGATATAGGACATAGGAAGTATTAGAAACAAGTTTGTAATTTTTTTATCAGCTGATGTAACAATGAAGCTGTAGAAAATGACAGCATGCTTGCACAGATAACTCTAGCTCTTAAATGTGACTTGTAACGCAGTAACGTTATGGCAAAAAATGCGGCGGATGGTGGTGAGGGTGCGGTAGCTAGCCTGAAGGGTACGAAAACCCTTACCATCGTTTAACCCACACTACTCATGCGACCCGGGAACCACCACTTTTACAAGGCAAGCGGTAAACTACTGCGCCACAGGGGCAGTGTTTACATTATATATAACGATGTTACTTTTGAGAATAATTAGAAATAAAAGAACAATTCAGTGAAACATTGCATGTTGTTATTTTATATATTAATATTTCCGATAAATAAATAGTTAACTATTTTGTATAATACATACTATGCCCCTCTATGACAAACGTGCCACTATTAAAAAAAATTCTAGAATTTAGTATTGAGTAAACGTTTAAAACAGTAGTAAAATTGCTTTAGCTACGTCTAATGTTATTGCACAGGTAAATGTTGGCGTGGTAAAGTTATCAAGTACCAGTAACATTTTATAAAAGTTAAATAACGGTCTATGGCCAAATAGAATTAATAATAATAACTATCGTTTCGAACTATTTCGCAATACAAGCAATTTCTACTATTTCGTTTAAATATTGAAATTTGATAATCGAAAAGCATAAGTTTAACGAAAATGTGTGTCGGATAAGGTCGAAACGCTAGCATAAGACCGCTCTTTAAATTTTATGAGATCAATAGATATATCAAAAAAGCTCCTTGAGCACACTAACCTAGGCGATCGATTGCAATTTACACAACAACTATTATCAGCTTAATCACGTTTAACTACGTCTAAATGTATTGTAATGTATTACATGTAATTTCTATCCAAATAAAGATCTCCAAATAGCCGTAAAGAACGGGGAAGTATGTATAAAATTACTTACAATAAACCACATTTGGTGTCCTAAGTAATTAACATCTACAATAGTAATTATTTGTTAATCTTTACAGACCGATCTAACAGTTTTTTTAATTACACTAAGTTAGTTATAATTTAGTAATAAACAAAAATTAATTTGTAATCTATTAACAAGAACCACAAAAATATATTCAGTTTTTTTCCCGTTTTCAATATGGCAAGTAATCGGGACCCGAGACAAACATTTCCAAATAAGCGTACGTACACAGAGAAAAGTATGATGTTATGAGAACTATCATTTAACAAAATTCAATTTACAAAGATAACATTACATATTGAAATAGGTTGATGTGAACGAAATGAAAATAATCTAGTCAAAAACGTAGTACTACCACATGAAACCCCAAGACAGTCTTATTTTTGTCATTTGTTTTTGTATAAAATCCGAACAGTTTAATCGTTATTATGTATGATGTATATTTCAAGTAATTTACTATGTTACTACACAATAAGCATTTAAGCTAGTCATGCGTTAGCATGTTAGTTAGTAATGATGCGACCCAGCGGCCGAGCGCGAGCCGACGTCCGACCATTTCTGAACAGAGTGAGAACATAAGATAGACTTTGGTAAACGTTACGAAATGTTAATCTGTTCTTTCTATATTTCTAGTTCATAAATCTAATGTTAGTTGAAGAGGAATTCTAATATTATTACAAAGAATAGTACTTTTAAAAATATGCACCTTTGACTGTAGATGGGATGCATTATGTGCCAGATTGTTTGTTAAAAACATCTGTTTTTTTTTTTTTGCGAAGAACGTTTTGATAGAATTTTTTATGACATAATTGGTGTTTGATAGTTATAACATTAAGTAACGCGCATCGAGTTAGGTACGCGGCGAGTCGGACGCGGCGACGGCGCGCGGCTTGCGCTACAAGGCCGTCTTTAGCCGGATCTTCTTGAGGTGCGACGGCGACGGGTTGGGAAAGGACCTGCGCTTGCTTGCGATCGATAAGCTTTCCGCGTGCGAGACCGCGCCATGCGTGCCGAGCACCGTGCCCCCCGCGATATCCTCCCAGTTGCCGCCGATGTCCTCAGATGAGGAGGAGGCCACCGGGCGGCAGCGGCCGACGTTCGAACGCGTGAGCGCTCCGCGCAGTGAGCGCGCGAAGCTGCGCTTGGACTGCTTGGCGGAGGCGCCGCCCGAGCGCGAGCTCTCCGAGTCGTCAGCGGAGCGGCGGTTCGCCTTCGCCTTGACGACGCCCGCCTGGCTCTTGCTCGCGTTGGGCTTGCGTATGGCAAACACGTTGCGCCGCTTGGTGGAGAGGGCGCGCGGGCGCGGCTCGCTGTCAGTCTGGTAGCGCGCGCGCGACGGGTCCGCTTTGCGCACATACCTCACCATGTTCATGACGTCGTGCCCGGAGCGATGCGCGGCCAGCGGCGGGCTGCGCTTGCGTTCGGAGTCACTGCGCGCGCCCGCGTACGTGTTCTCCTTGCGCTCGTCGGTCGTCTTATTCTTTGGGCGGGGGTAGAGCGGCGCTCTAGACGGCGATGCGATATTCGGTCGCAATCGAGACATCGTTAACTGAAATCGATTTTTCACGTTAACACGTGCAAAGCGAATTAATACAATCGATACGAGTAGGGTCCGTTCGGGTGTCACGCAATTAAACCATAACCTCTATGTTAGTACGTAGTGTGTACGTTAATGAAATGAATTTGGACAACACACAATTCACTCCGAAATAATTTTCCTTACCCTTTATGTATATTAAAATGCTGGTTCGTTATTTACAGAAGTTAAACACTGAAAATTAAAGGCAAATGTTAAAAACGAAGGAAGAAGATACATTGAAAGTAATTATTAATGTTTATGGATGGAAAACTATAGGATTTAAAAAACAAACATTAAAAGTGTGTTTTAAAATTGTCAGTGGTTAACAAGACTTTTACAAAATAAAAACAATGATAGCAGAACAAGCTATAGGAGCTTGTTCTGCTATTTACCAGAGAACTAATTTTCGCATTTGCATATTATAAAAATAAGGAGTTGATAAATATTAATAAAAAAAAATCTTATATCGTTTTACTAGACATGCCCTACATTAATAACAATACCCCAATCTTTTTTGTGAATATAGAATAGCCGCACAGATTCTGGCATTAGCAACAATGTTTTTGTGTATGAGCATGATGCATAACATTTTTGCATATTTGTTATCTTAATGTTGGTCATGCTGGGTGTGCTGTGTATGTGTCGTCAAGTGAATTTTCTAAGTGTATCATATAGCATAGCTTCAGTAGCAGTACAATACAGCGCTGCCGGAGATTTTATTGAGTCAGTGGCCGCCTCCCTACGTTCCCGTGTGTGTGCACGTACTTGTGGTCACAAGTTTTATATGTTTGTGCAAGCGCAGCGTGTATGTGTGTACGGAAGTCATTTGTGTGCGCGAGAGCGCGCGTGTTCGTGTGAGTCAGACCATGGTTGTGTACACGAGTATATGTCGATACTGCGATTGTAGCGGGCATAAGCGTTAAATGTGTGTGCGAGAGCGCGTGCAGGTGTGGGTGTGCTGCGCATACGTACGTGTCGAGTGTGTTTAAATGTGTTTGCATGAGTGCGCGTGCTCGTATGGGTGTACGCGTACCTGTGGGCGTAGCGTGCGCGAGTGCGAGCGCAGCCAATCGCGCAGCGACCCCAGCGTGCGGTGCTCGGAGCACGGGATACGTGAGTTGGGATGTTGCCCGGTCACGTCCAGGATGGAGGCGCCCAGCGAACGTCCCACCTTATTCAACAAATGAAACAAGAATTTGTTAAACAATTATACCGTACAACAAAAATAAATTAGCATTACTACAACAGCGTATTTCAATTTGGAATTTAATACGGAGCCCGATGGTATATATTAATGAAAAAAAAAAAAACTATTTATTTTTTTATAATTTAGTCTTTTTTATATAATTATCATAAAATATTTACATTTTTAAAATAAATTCATTAACACGACAGAGTGAAAACTCTTTCGTGAAACACCTAAAGTATTTCATAAATATTACGAGAAACAAATGAATATTTAAGTAAATTACATAATTAGATACTATAATTTTATTTTCATTCAAATTAAAATAGTTAAATTGATAATTAAGTTAAAAAAAGTAATAATAGTCAGTGTAATACTTTGTGAATGTGTATAATAATACGAGAAACAACTGCCTACAAGAGATAAGTTATTTGCAACGAATCTCTTAATGTATTTAGAAGATCCGTTACGACTTCATTATTTCTTAAGTGTGGACATAAGTTGGAATTTGGCGTGGTGATTGTATTTCTACCATAAGCACGGTTACGTTGAAAATAAGGTGTTTAGTCTTGTTAGCTAAGTAACATCACTAGCTCGACCACCGAGGGGGTTTTAGTGGGTTAAATTTCCACTTAAACCCTGACTTCCACTCAAAAAGCAGGGTATCTTTTGAGAAGATTGCACCCCCAATAACAAAGTAATATCACTAGCTACATTAACGTTGTACTGGTACATAGTAAAATTTCCACATTATAACATGGCGGCTGAAATAGGTGATGTGGTGGTATGTATAAAGACCGTGGCAAGGGACTCGTCACCTAACATTAAGTGCTCTTAAGCAGCTGTGTTAATAAATCTGGAGATTTTAAAAGAGAACTACGATGAATGTCGAAACTAATGTCTACGTATGGATCAACGCTACATGCTACGGCGATTAAAGTGAGCTGCTACGATGAGCGGCTACGGCGGAGCTACGTGAGTGCATCGACCGTGCGCCAGCGGGTGTCGGTGCGGTACGGGCGGGGGGAGAACAAACCTGCATCGGGTCTATCTCTTTGAAAACCTCCAGATTCCTACCGCGACTGTGCCTTACCTGAAACGGTCACCACTTCTGAATTATGCTCTAGTATAACTCTTGGAACAGAACCTCATGTAACGATGACATGTTCTCGTGTTTATAAAATCTACAAAAAAGTCATCGCACAGTACAAGTTCAACTGTTAAACAAAAACAATGAATTTTGAATAACACACTACTTCGTTCGGTTTGCTGAAACAATATCCGGTATACCTTTTGTACATAAATGTTACACGTGTAAAATCAATATAACAAGTCTACTCATTTCCGTGATCAAAAACTTTATTCTCAATTTCATAGAATTATTTCACTTATTCTACTTTGTAATTCACGTAATTGATGAAAACGTTACACATGACAGCCATTCAAAATTCTATCATCATAGTAATTTATATAGATATGATTATAGAGAGAGCGAAAGAGAATAAGATAGAGTTACAAAAGTATTGCGTACCTCTTCGAATATGTGCGGCGTGTACTTGGGTGGCAGTGAGGAGTGGGGGGCGTGCGCGTGGTGCGTTGAGTGGGCGGCGGGCGGTTGCGGCGGCGGCGTGTGGTCGCGCAGCGCGGGCGGGAGGATGTTCACCAGCCGACCCGTGTTGTAGTTGCACTCGAGCGTGTAGGAGCGCACGAGGCCGGTCGCCTTCAGCACCGCGACACGCCCGGAGCCCTCGCGCGACATGCCGTCGCGCCGGTCCCTGTCGCGCACCGCTTGCGGTTAGGAACCACCAATTTATCACGCAGTAAGCTCCGTCCACGACGCCAACAGGTTACGGGACATAGTAAACATTAAACATTTCGTTATGTCAATTGAATAAAACAGCCGCCAAGGTATACGGTGCCAAGTTTGGATACCATCACATTGTAAATCTACCGCCATAACAGAAATATCGCTAATTGTAAACATGAGAACCAATGTTCTAGACGAACCATGTTTCACCACATTTGGACAAAAGACAAAATGACTGCGCTTTCCGTAGTTTTACGGACTACTCGTTGAGTCCAAAAGTATAATATAATAATATAACGAAATATTTTGAGCCATTAGCTGCATCTCCTTACACCAGAATTTCATCAATTATTACCGTACAAACGCAGTAATGTTTACACGCAGGTTTTTCCACTCGTGCTACGAATGTTTTTTTTTTTTATTAGGAATAGATTAAAACTTGATTTCAAATGATGGATGATTTTAAGTGACAATATGGCCAAAAATTGTGTAGCGTAACGCCCAGAATGCTCCGACTTTCATATATTCGATTGTCGAAATAAAGCGATGCGGTTATGACGCCAGGTTGACATTGAGGGATTCGATGGTCGAATCCGTAACATTAGTTGAGAATGCCACGTGTAGTAGCAAGACGCGCTGATTGTATTTTAGTCGTATTATTTGCAATTAAAAAAAGCGAAAATTAGCAAATAAATTTTTGTTTTACTTATTATGGAGGGTGGGTTGGCAACGTTAGAAAAACTCATAGCACCAGACTTGACTAATCCTTTGGCCCCACGTGCAGGTGGATTTTTACTAACTTGAGGTACATGTTCCTCTCGGTGAAGTTGCAGGAGGAAAAGTGGAAATGCAGGTTGTTGAGCGACATGATGCGCGGCAGCAGCATGCACTCCACCGAGCTCTCCACGTCCTCGAAGTGGTTGCCGTACATGAAGATGCCTGTAACGACGGTACAGAACCCATTTCTCAACATTTAGAAGAGGGACCGCGGATATCTCCCCATTCTTAACTTGTTACCCGATTCGTGATAATATACAATAGTTCATTTTTATTATTTCAATCACATAAATTTAAATTACAATTATATAACCTGTTAATAGATATTGAATTAACCCATTTACCATTTTGAGGTTATTTACAAAAAAAATCTGCTTTTAGTTATTATGAAGGATGATTGAAAAATTCATATAATATATATAATAATTTAACGTTTTTATTGCAATAATTAACTTTTTAGGTTCATATCGCAACCTAAAAATGTAAAAACCTAAAAACGCAAAGTGCGGGTACATGGTCCGGGCACACTGAACAGAAATACCCCGTCTTTTGTGTGCATTTTTGCACATTCGGCATGGCTTTGTACGCATCATTTTTTCTGTGGGAGATAGATTCTCTAAATAATGAATATCACCTTGGTTCTTGTTTTTATTGAGTTCAGCATTGCTGTCATTGTCATCAAGAAAATACTTAATAACGGTTTCCCTAAACTGAAGCATCTGCATTTTTGTCTTTGAAGTTCGTGATTTGTTTTGTTATAGAGCACGAATACATTCTGCAGGTAGGTTTCAAGGTAGTGAAGTGCAATTATCTGTAAGCAGCGTATAGTGTTCCTGAGAAATATAGAATAAGACATACGTTGATCAGCGATCAACGCAAGGCATTCTGAAAATTATAGTCTCTGACCATAGCCAGTTTATAAGACAATTTTCCATTTTTGTTTATCACATGAACCATTTCGCCCTTATAGATGTTTGATATAGTCAGCATATCCCTCTTATCTGTCCATTTGTTGACCATAACAAGACCTGATCTCAAACATTCAGATTCTCCCGCTTTAAGTTTTTGCTAACCAATTGCTCGGGGTATCCCATTCGGTCGAACCTTATTGTGGCACATACATATGTTGACTTACTTCGCTGGACCTATTGTGAGGCCCGCTGAATTATAATAATTGTTAATATAAAGAAGTTCATGATCACTATGCAAAAAGCCATCCACCAAAGACGAGATGATATTAAAACATGACTACATCTGATTTCATCGTTTTTACCCGCATAAATTTTTCAATTTTAGCACTATTTCATCTCTTCAGAAAGTGCCAATAGTTTGATAAAAGTGTTTCATACGAAATAGACAATAATCAGAACTACCATTTGCAATTGCAATAAGTACCAGTAAATTTTTTATAAATTTACAATTATTTTATACAGCCGTCGCATTCTAGGTTATTACAAATGAGGAAATCATTACATACCTTACCTGCAGTACTGACTGTCCGTCAAACGTAATTACCGTACAAAATCGGAAAATAATACGCAATTGCAATTTATAAGACGATTTTTAGAAAAAAAAATGTTAGTATATATTGTTATTACTTTCGCTCCATAAAACAAAAAAATATTATCAAATTTTTCGAGGAAAAAGATTGCGTTTTATACGTTACGAATAATGATCAACGTGATATCTCGTAGGCGGTACCCAGTACAAAAATTCTTTAGCACGAATGCAGCTACGAGATAAGTCGTAGCGTTTTTTTTATTTCAAAATAATGAAGTTCTACTGTAATATAATATCAGTAACTGAGTACTATTATATTTTATAAAAAATATTGTTTTCTTAAGGCTTCAAACAAAGCAAGGCCTCGAAATTGTCGTGCCAGTCAATGGCTTAAGGAAATTGAAAACATTTATTTAGAGTTGTTACAGGTCTAATAATATGCACTGGGGTTTACATACTGGCTTTAATATTTCAAGACCTCTCAGTTCCTCGTACGTAAATGTTAAACCCGACTAAATAATTTTAATCCGGTACAATTTAGTTTATATATACTAGATAGTTAGGGCTATTGTCCTAAGAAAATGTAAACAAAGTTCTGCGGTTGCGCAAACACCTACGGAGATTCGGATCAAGCTTATTTGCTCAGTTTACTCGAACAGGAAAATTCTATTTTCTCTAGATGAAGTTAAGACGAGCCGTGAAAAGTATAATTTGAACTGCTTTGACGGAAGCCGCGGGGTCCACTTTAGAGTTACCAGTCAAATGTTAATACGTAATTTTGTTTTTGCAGATTTTGTATCTTTGTAGAAACAAGTAATGGACTATTGAGGTACATTAAGCGACATAAATTAGAGTTACATTAAGATTGCAACACTTAAGTACAGAACGTGGATATAATAAGTGTTTGAAAATAATTGATTTTTATTTGAAGGTGGCGAGGTCATTCACTCTCGCTTTCTGACTCTTTCTTTCCTTTCGATTTCTTTTACACAATGAACAGTAATTCAATACATTTCTAAAGGACGGTCGTGGTATACCTTTCTTGGAGGCGTGTCCGTGCAAATCTATGTATAGAAACAGTCCAGATTCGGGCTCCTTCAAAGTGCGCGTGCTGGAGGCGGCAGATAATATTGGCTTCTTCTTTAAATGCTTAACAGTCGGTGGCGACCTCGGCTTCTCCTCCTTTACAGGAGTTGGCTAAACAATTTAAGAATTGGTAAATATTAATCAATATAACGCTACTAGATAAGAAACAGGAGTTGAGTCTTTCTTTAGAAACTCTATATGCTTTTCAAAGTCAAATAAAATCGCGAAAAATCTAGGAGGATAAGTCGTATATATTTAAAATGGAATAGAAAGAGAATTTTCTATTCTCGACTCAGAGGTGGAATTTTGATTGCCTTCATGACGCTGTGGTTTATCAATTGCCTTGTCATCAATGCCACTATGGCGGCTAATTGTCAACCGACATAACAGTTTTACATTGTACCGGTAAACCATACACGTGAGGGCCAGAGCATTCTGGGAGAACATGCTACACCGTCTACGGCTTTATTTTCATACAACATCACAATCGATTGAGGTTAGTCTAATGCCGACAAACACAAATACATAGCATGGTGAGGGAGCAACATTCAACGTTGTACAATGTTGACGATGATTTATTTCGTTATGTTCCAAATCATTAAAATACAGGGCAGGGCAATATTGCGATCGAAGAAAAAACATGATAACACACCTCATAAGTGTTTTCCGGTACGGGGCCGTCCCCATTACCCGTTGTCACTCCGATGCTGGCCGTTGAAGTGACGCCCGGTAATTGCTGAGAAAAAATATGTTTCGCTATTTAAACAATGCACAAGTTGTTTTTTTTTTTATCAACAATGGGCTAACACTTAACCCCAACCTCTCGATGTTAAGTGACAATGAGTGAGTAGATGGTAAAACGTGTTTACCCCTAATACTCTAGCTCCCACATATGCGAATGCGAGAATACAGTAATGCCGTTATGCTGGCAAATTGACATTGAGGATGGTACCATCTACCACCATCCAGACGCCATTTATGTGGCTTTGTTAACGTACACGGGGGCTTCCGCGATACAAGGCGCGCGATAATCCACTGCGCCAAGGAGACGATGTAAATCTATTACTATATATATTTAGTCGTAATTTAGAATGGCAGGAAACCTCTCTGTCAATTGTTATAAAGAGTACACGCGATTAATATTACTTTATGATTACTTATGGAATTTAGCGTACATTATATATTACAGGTATCAAAGTTATATGGCTGTTCGGTTTTGTTCACAAAATGATATAGAAATTACGAACGTTAGTTCATTACTTCATATTTAATTTAAGGTGTCGATGTGTGCCTAGATCATAGCTATCTTAAACTAGATAAACTGGTTTCTAGCACGAAGATCGTAGTTTTGATATGTTAAACACACATTAAAGTACTTTTTATAATAAATTTTGTTTTCGTATTGCAATTTCATAAAGATCAAGAGATCCAAAAGATTACTAATTGAATATGTTAAACGGAACTTGAAACTATGCATCTGTCAGTGATTTAAAATTACACTCACCATACATGCAATTTCCTCCGCTTCAGTTAAGACGTATCTCTTGAAACAGTTCGTACAAAAGTAGACCGAGTCCTCGTTCTTATTACTATCCTGTATAAAAGTAAGAATATTTCAGTTTCTACCTACACGAATATTGATTCACACGTGTATTGAATTACTCTAGACTTGACATGAGGTCGTTACCGAGACGCTTCTGATGTAAATTCTAATTCTCTTTTTTTTCTTTTTCAAAGTATTACATCGCACTGATTATTCTGGTCCCAGTTCTTCAGATTAGTATACCTTTTTGGTGTTAAAATTGAAAGTTTTCGTGGTATTTGCGCGCGGGAGGTAGGGAGTGGGGGCTACCATCATAAACTTCAAACACAGAGACGATTTAATAATAAAAATATTTAAACTACAATTTATTTATTGCCAAACAATTAAAATTTTACAATAATTAAGATTAATTTTATTAAAATTCAAGCGTTTCTTTCCAGAACTCCATGACTGAATAAAACAATTAATTTGCTGATTTCCCCTTTGTTTAATCGCTAATAGTAGGACTAATATGCAATCTCGTCGTGTTTCACCAGTGCACGTGGCATCTTGTTATATAAACAAAGAGGAAATTAGCAAATAAATTTTAGTTTTATTTATTATGTATCTAGGATAAGTGGAAACGAACTATTTTATGTATCAATAATATTATCTAGCTTTGATTGGTCGGTTTTAAATGTAGGAAATTACAGTAAATGAAAATGGCCATGGCTATACGTATCTATGTGGTGAATAAATATGTTAATTTTATGTATTACAAATAACAGTTTTTGTTGTAGTTATTATTAACATGTACCTTGCAGTGTCCGGCATCGAACTGGTTTATCTGATGCTCTCTATACTCGTTGATCGACGTGAACTTTTGTGGGGTTTGGATACGGGACTGTATGGGAAAAGTGGAGGGTAAAAGAAGGATTTAGTAACTTAATGGGAAGGTGGATTTATTGATGATTCTATCAAGATTTCAGACCGTCACACCAGTATTTGAGTGGCCGTTATACTTTGCTTTATATAAAGCATTTA
>DWQX01002933.1:0-19709 GCA_018245475.1 Pharmacophagus antenor
AACTCTTTTGTAAAGTCCTCCAGAGGTCTTCTTTTGACGTCGGACAATGACTACGGACGTTTCTGTCCATCTCCTCCTACAGAAACTCTATCGGATTGAGATCCGGACTCTGAGGGGGCCACTCCATGTTTTTTAAAACTCCTCCAAGGTGGTCTCAAACTTTTGGCCGGCAGTGTATTTTAAATACGCATTCATAGTTAGTGAATTCGTTCTTTAATTTATGATTATACGTCTTACCAATTTTTCATGTTTGGATTTACTTGATCTACGATAAAATTCCACTAATAAAAATAACATCTTAAGAAAATCCTTCGAAGCAAACAGATGTTTTTGTCTCATATGTTTAACAAATTTTAGATTTGTGGTTGAATAAATGTTCAAACATCTGAGTAATGCTTTATGATTATGTTGGAAACGTTGGCCAAACATATTATGTTATTCTCTCGGTTATTGAAACTTGTTGGTGACAAAACTTTGTTCAAAATTTTTTCGTTACATTGTAGTAAATGTAACAAAAAATTTGGAAACATAAACTGTTCGACAATGTTTTATTTTTATAGCAATGCTAGTGCTGCTGTTTAAAAACATTACATAACTGTTTAATTGATATTGTTAAATAACTGGTTTTTTTTCTAAAGAACTAATGATCACTGTGGACGTAAGGTACATAACTATCAAATTCGTAAGTTAAAATTATCTTTACAATTATTGCACTGCTTAAAACATAGGTTTCATTCCATTTCTGTATTGTTTTGACGCATTTACTTTAATTTAATAATTATTAAGTTAAAACAACTTTGTATACCGAATTAAAAAAGTATTAAAGTGAGGAATATTTGTAATCATTTTATTCTAGACAAGTGTTATACAAAAATCTAATTTAGCGATTGCATTTGGCAATGGGCTAAATCATGATCTCAATTTCAACAAATATTAAGTGACATAGGACCGTAGATGGTGAAACGTGCTGGCTCAGAATACTTCTGACTCTAACGTGCAAGACTGCCTGAATGCAGCAATGCTGTTATGACGGCAATTTTACATTGAGGGCGGTTAGCAAAACAGTTTCAATATATATCCTCTGTTCAATTATTTTTTATTAATTATTCAATATATAACTCTGTTACAAGATAAAAATTTCAAACAAAATAAAAACTTCTTATACTTTATCAGCATTTAAAAGCCTAACACTGTTGGAAAAAATATGTTAAAGACATTGGACCATCCCATGGCTTTCTGTCGTTATTGTACGCAGTAGCATTGTCGGCAACACGCGCGAAGGCACACGGCCGGTAGCCGCCGCGAGCCGCCCGAGTCGGCTGGGAAGTCACCCTCGGGACGTGGTTCACGTACCAACTTACTAGAATTAAGATTAGAATCGCTGTTTCACAATGCTCATATTTAATTAAGCGTAATACATTTATAATAGAATATTGTATTATTTCCTTGGAGATTTCTAACGGAGCATTAATTTTAATTTATTCAAGGCATATTTTAATATGGTTTTAAGACTCCTAATTTCACAGGAAGAGAATCTAATTAATACAAGTATTTATTAGCTTTATAGAGCTGTAAACCTTTTAACTATCTTTAATGATGATGATGATGATAGTGCCAGGCTTCTGTTACATTCCTACATCTACTCCTTTGTCTGCAAGTCGTAACACAAATGACCTGCAGTTACTTCAATTATTATATTGACAGAGTGCAATTAAGCCACTTACGGCTCAGGCGTCCATAGTAGGCATAATTTTATACTTCATCACACTCCGCTAACCTCCGCATTGCAGAAATAATGTAACACATATTTCTGTACACACTATATAATGCTTTAATTATTATGAATAATTCGTTAATTTAAACACTTCGTTAACTTATAATTAAAGTATACATTGAAAAGGTTGTAAGTAAATGATCAATATTCTTCACTTTCAGAAAATTCGAGCCATTTAACAGTAATTAATGGTGTCATAGCCAAATTGCCGCTCAGTAAACCCTCGTCTATGAAATGGAAATGTTTTCTATTTCCTAATTCATCATAGTGACAAACTTTAACAAAGGCAAACCCAATAAATTTTAATCTCAATTATTTTCGTAATAATGTCTCCTTAGCAGTAGTAAAGATTAAGTAATTAAATATGACTACTTGAATAAATTTTGTTCATGTTTTGTCTATATTTGGAACTTTTGGAACACAGGGTTGCCATCCACTGGTTAAGAAAATATGTCATGATAATTTAAAAAATAAATGTTTTCATTTACCTTCTCAGATCGAGCGTCTCGCGCAGTACGAGCGTCTGGTGGGCAGCGGGTGCGGTCGCCGCAGGGCAGCGCGCCTCTCCGACTTGGAGCGCGTCCAGGACCTGTTCCCGCACGACTTCCTCGCACTGCACGATGCCGACGCCCCCGCGGCCCTGGCCTCGCACCACGCGCAGGTAAGAATAAGTAACCTTTACAAAACAGCTACTTTTAATAAGGTTTTCATAGGTATTAACTGACCACTCTATTTGAGCTTTTAGCTGCATTATGAACTGGAATTATAATAATTATCCATTTGAAAAATATTGTTTTTTTTTTTAATTTTTAAAGTGAAAAAAAAAACCTACAAGGTGTTAAAACGTTACTCTTTTTTGTGCAATTATTAATAATTAAACAATGACTAACCCGTAATGTTCTGAAATGAAATTTCTAATTGGTGTCAGTGAATTAACTGTAATTTTTTTTTATTTAGGCTACATAAATTGTGGTAAACTTAAATTTTAATGTGAATGTTGCTAGAAATCAAAAAGTCTTCGCAAGAGGCCCAGCCTGGACATCGGCGGCGCTGTCAATACGAATAACAACACGCTATCGCCGCGGACCTTCATCATGGAGGCACCGGTGCAGCTGTGCCCATTAGGCTCGACGTCCCCACCGCTAGATCGTCATATGTTCCTCTTTAGCGACCTCCTGCTTGTCGGCAAGTCGCGGGGGACGAACTGCTTTAAATTGAAAGAGAGTGTGAGACTGGCCGAAGTGTGGCTCTCGCTGCCCGAGGGAGACGACACCGGCTTCTTGATAGGATGGCCGACGGCCACTGGTGTTGCCAACTACCTCGCCACATATCCAACGCAAGCGGCAAGAGACACTTGGTACAGGTGTGTACTCTATGAGATAAATATTATATCATTTTTAATATACCCTAATTTTACCTACTAATTTTTTGAGTACTAATGTTTTCTTTCTTATTTGTAGAAAAATTCAAAACGCTTTAAATACACAACTGACCACCGAGCCAAAGTCAACAAATATCCAAATCTTTTATAAAGATTTAACCAGCTCAATTGAATTTGTAAGTATAATTTTCCTTAAATATTTTTAGCTATCGTATGCTTCAGTCTATACATATTGCTACTACATGTTATTTTGTTACATCATAAATGCATTATTTCTCCTTACTTTCAGTGCAAAACTGTTTCGGTCAATCCAGACATGAACGCGCGTTGTGTGGTGCGTCAGGCGCTACATGTGATGCAAAACGGGACCCACGAGGAGAGTGGAGAAGGAGAAGGAGACAATGAACACGAAGGGAGGTGGGGCGCGCCGAGCGACTTCACACTCTACGTGCGAAACGCTAGAGACGCTCCGCCCACTCCGCTGCAGGGTATCGAGAGGCCGCACGCTGTACAGGTACAACACCACTCATTGTTTTTTTTTTTTCAAACATGAGGAGGCAATAAGACCTCAAATAAATACTGCCTCCGTGACGAAGTTATTTACCCCTTCCCATGTAACGTGGAGGCCATGTTCGATGGCTGGGGTACATAAAAAGTGGTTTATATGGTTTTTTGAACCCGCCTGGCTAGTTACCACCATATCAATCTGCAGCCTTAACGCCTTTGCTGTATTACAGTAAATCGTACATATGGAAGCCAGAATTGTCTAATGAGCCCTGTTCGCTATCTACGGCCTAATTTTCTCTTAACGTCATGTGTCCGTTAAGGTTAAGTTTGCTTATAAAACAAAGCCACCAGATACTAAATGATTCGTCCGCCTATAAAACTAAACGCTTTTCAGGATATTTATCCCCTACTGGGTAAACAACTGGACGGTCTACACAAATGTAGAACAAGTTAGACACCTGGTCTACCTAACCTTACTGATATATATATATATATATAATTTTAATTTTAGATGTCTCGAATAAGACAAACGTTATCAAATGAAGACGGTTTCGATTTGGAACATGTGAACGCAAAAAATAACCCGTGCGGACTGGTCTTCGAGCTAAGAAAGAAAAATCAAGTCCTAAAGAGGTAATACCAAAACATATGTAATTTATATATTTTATTATTATTGTACCTTTGCCTGTTATTACTAATTTGTTACAATACAAGATATGTATATAATAATATTTATACACGGATTTTACTATGATTTACTTGGAGTAATAAGTTTTAAATCTGAATTTAGTGCAAGTATTCCATAGTCATAATTATACAAAACACTATACATGGTTCGCAAGTGAAACTGGTAAGAAAATGTTGCAAATGAAGACTTTCCATATCCCTTAGAAGTTAGTACCGGATGGCGTTTAGCAAAAAGGTTATAAAAACTGGAATTTGTTTACACATTTTAAAATAAGAAAAGAAAATGAAAGTTGTCAATATAATTATTATAATTCATTAAATTAATTTAAGATGATAGATAACATAACAAATTTGTGAAGATAAAAAGTGTGGTTGAAGATAGTACAGTACGTGATGTACTATGTTATTTTTAAAGAAACATATGTTTATCAGTGACTATGGAAGAAGTCTGGTACCATTTAATTTACCATGTGATGTTTAAGACCAATGTAACACTTGTGCTTTCATTGCAGTATCAACAACACTCCCGGGAGAGGCTTACGTCTGTTGAGACGCGGCGGACGATTGTTTGGTGTCGCTTTGACTCGACTCTGCAACGGCACTCCCCCACCAGCGCTACTCCAAGCTCTGAGAAGACTGAGAGTCGTCGCTCCCCTAACTCACGGAGTTTTCAGAAGAAGCGCTAACGCTAAAGCGCTTCGATTGCTGAGAGATAAGGTGAGATTAATATTTTCATTAAAAAAATATCATTCGTTTAATATTACACATTTAAACAATGTTTTATTAATGCCTTACTATATAGTTATATAATACAGTACTAAATCTGATGAATGAGTGCTTAATGATGAATCCGTATTTTTGTTTTCAGTTGGACACACTCGGTCCGTGGGCAGAAAGTTGTACGGAATTAGATCGTGCACCTGTTTTACTACTGGCAGCGCTTGTGAAAGAGTTCTTTAGGGCTCTACCACAACCTCTTCTTCTATCAGAACTGTATCCTGCCTGGCTTCAAGTACTTGGTAGTAATGACTGTTTCTCTTTGTAAATTCCCGGAAGGAATTTTTGTATCATCTTTAATAAACACCCTTACTTTGTTTAAATAACCATCAGTAAAAGGTCCTTTTTAATTTTTGGCTTATTCTAAGTGATGGTTATCAGCATTTTTCGATTAATGCTTTCTTACCTATATATAACTTTTATTTGCCAGTCCAACTTATAATGATTATCTTAATGTTATTTAAATTTACGTCATACATTTTAAAATTAAGCGCGGTGAACATTCAGACTTTCTGTATCGTTAACGTATGCAATTTTATATTTATAAAATTACCGTTGTTCCAGGTTTACCGCAAATAGATAAAGTACCAGCGGTTCGTTCATTATTATTAAAACTTCCGAAGGCGCATTACAACATGCTGACATACTTCGTCTGTCTCTTACAAGCAATTGCCAAGAAATCGAACATAAACCTGATGTGTCCTATGAACTTAGGTGTTTGTGTAGGACCTAGTTTATTATGGCCCACCGTACCCTGTGACAAAGCTCCCAAAGCGGTGCCAATGATTGTCGAACTGCTCATCGTAAAGGCGGAGATGTTATTCGGACCGCAACTCGCTGGCCTTCTGGGAACGGGCAGCCCTGAATCATCGAACGCATTACTTGACTCTGGCGCAGAAGAAAGTGATAGTCTCCATTCTGTCGGTATTTCTCTTGACTCTATGGAACTGTCTACACCCCGCAAGGAGAAGTTGTCATTGAGCCGTGATTCAGGATTGACGTTGTCAGAAGACGACTCAAACAGCAATGGTGGAAATAGTCCTGCACCACGCAACATCTTACACAGTCTCTCCGCTCCTACTTGTAATGTGCAAGAAACGAAAATGTTACGCTATGCAAACAACCCTAATGTGAACGGTCTCCCACAAGTAACGAGAGATCAAAACATTTACTCTAACAAAGCCGAAATTTATAGCACTGTAAATGAAGAGTTGTACATGATGCCATACATGGGAGAACGTTACGTTCACAACTCTATCAACGTCGGCATAACCAATGGCGTCGACGAGAGAAACTATATTTCCAAAGCTGCGGTACAAAGGTCGTCCGCCGATATCTACGCGCAGAGCCCGGCTAAATATATAACAGGCTTGGAGCCGCAAAAACCACCGAGAAGTAATGTATCGAAAGCGGCTCGCACCTCAAAAGTATACAGCATGTACGCCGAAACTCAGGAAGCGGATAAAAATGCGTCGAACAAAAACTTCGGACGAGCAAAGAGTTCCGATAATCTTTTAGAAGCGAAGCAAGAATCGATCGATGCTAAATGCGACCTCGTGTCTAGTCAAGAGAACATAGTTTACAGTAACATACACGATCTAGCCACCTTCACAGAAAATATACAAAGGCAAAATCAGTATCAGAGCCAATCGGAAATGTTAACGAATATCAACACAAATTACTCCCGTGTTTACACCGGTTGGGAGAAGAAGAGCACCAACTACAATACAAAAACAACTTGCTCTTCAGAAAAAATATATGGGCAAGTGAAACAAGGCGAGTCCTCGCAAAGTAAAATTGATGTGAAAACAACACCGGCAGCCACCATTTTTACGAGAAATGACTGGTCTCGTCAAGCGGCGAGGACTAAGAGCCTGGAAGTGAGCGAGGATGGCCACATAATTAATGCGGAGAAAATCCGTAGCGGCAATTACGAATTAAACATCGTCAATTGCTGCAGGAAAAGGCGTTTTGATCCCGCTCACATGTGCACGAAGAGTTGCGTTACGCTCACTATGAATAACAGGGAGAAGGAAAAGACTAACATGACTCAGAGCTTCTATTCTTACGTCAATGAAATTGCGAACAGTAACTCGGAAGACAAAAAATCTAGGATCCGCAATTATAATAACAATAAACTAAACCAATCCAAATCATTGGCAAATATAATATTGCAGAGCGACTCTAGCAGCAACGACACTCTGTACCAACCTCAGAGTTCATTCAACAGTCGTTCCACGGATTCACCCGCCAGTGAGAACTCATGTGAAAACTGCTATACGACGCAGTACATTGAACCTTTGTACACGTCCGTCTATAACCGCCGAAGAGATATATTCCACGAAGACAAATCGAACATGTTTTCGTCCGATATATACAAGGCCACTCCGACGTCAGTCCAACCAGATTTCATTGGTGAAAACGAACAAAACAACAATAAAAAACCACCACACATGCCACCCCCCGTGCCGCCTCGGAAGATGGTGTACCAGAGAGTCTTGAAAAAATTCCAACCCGTACACGTTAACAAAGACGAGAAGGCGTCACGATCTAAGTCCGTACCGCCCCTGTACAGAGATCCACCTAGCAGCAACGATAAAGCCGTAATAGCTTTAGATTGTTCCGAATCTGATACAGAATCGGAATCCTATGTTTGAAGACTACGAACGTAGATTATCGATTCAAGGTGCAATAGATACTCATTAATTATCGACTGTTCCATTTCTGTCGCGAGTATAGCAATCTCTCTTTACATATGGTTATTATAATTGCCATTATTAATATATTGAGAATATTGTTTATTCTATTTTGTTGTTAGCAGTCTCGTCAATTCAATCCCGCCTGAAAATCTAAAGTGTGTGACCATAACCTGAGTTTTGGTGATGTAATTCCAAAGACGTATGAATAGTTTTCAAACTAATAACCGTATTATATGTAAAACAATGTTACAATAAGTTTTTTTTTTTGTATAAATTTAAACATTTAGATTTTTTTAACTTAGCCGTAGTCTTGTTATTAAATTTTGAAAATTTACTAAATCATTAGTTGTTGTCGATAGCACGCGTTAATCTATTTGTGTCATTTACTACTTAAGAGTTTTTCAATAAAATATTATATTGATATAAAGAGATTAGAGTTTTATGTACATACTGTATAATACATTGTACCTCTATATATCTACTAAAGTAATGATATTAAAACTATGTTTTGTAATTACGATGACCTTTTATTGAACGTATATCTAACTTTGTGATATTGTATTGGTTTGCGCTTGAGATCTGACCTCATCCCAGGGCTGCGTCTCCGTGGAACCGAATACAATAAAATGCAAACCTACAGCAACGTATACAGCCGATGCTATGTAAAACACGGGCTGCCACGCTTCTATGTAAATCTGTAAATCAAAACAAAATCACTACACGCATTACAGCAGAGCGAGATTAACCTTTGTGGTTTATACTCCGGCTAGAAATTAAACGTACTAAATACACCTTAAACTTAAAATATTTTTGATAACTATAGATCGTAATTAATTTATATTGACGAAATCAGATGAAAAGAAATATCTCTTTCGACACAACATTCCCTACTAGATTAAATAACCTGTAAATTGCTGATTATGGACTTAATTTACACGACAAAATGAAAGTATAATCCTAACTTTTGGGAAATTTAATGTAACGTCTGTAGAAACTATATGTGAATACAAAACTTACTTCATTATATTTAGTAAAATACGCTGTAACCATGGGTGATATTATCCCAGCAACTGTCGCGAAGGCGATATTAAGGCCGCTGATTATGCCTATGTAATTTCTTGTTAAGTCATATCCATTGGCAGCACTCGACACTGTCACAAAGCCGTTCACAGCCATGCTTATTATAATTATAGCTAAATAAATGGTGGCCGAGTACCCCGGGATCGTCATACCGAGTAGAAACAATCCAGGCATTATGTGCGATAACAAACAGCCGACTTTTCTTAACATTCGTAAAGATACAACCTCTCTCTTCAACATTATATCACCAATATAAGCAAATACGAAAGAGCAGCTAGATCTCGTTAAATATATCAGAGCTGATAATATTCCAGTTGATGAGATGCCGAATCCAAGAGCATTTGCGAGATAGTTCGGAGCAGCGGTTATGATGAAATAGATTCCCCAACCAGTTCCGAAGTTTAACAAACTCAACGATATTACAGGAACAGATGACAGTATTTGTCGAATTGGAGACGAAATCTGCAAATTGTTTTCATATACTACACAAAACTTCCTCATTACTTCTGTTTATATAAAAGTTGTTTTCTCTGTGCGTCATGAGTTACAATAGTCTCTCTAACTAGTCAATTTACCACATTGCAACCGAAATTTTTGCCAAACAGTGTTAATGTTGGAAATGAGCTATATTCTACTATCTTCTATTACCTACATGGCGCAGTAGTTTACACGTTTGCCAAGTATCGCCAAGGTCCTGGGTCCGTTTCGCGAGCCACAGGTGTAATAGGCTCTGGATAGTAGTAGGATATTTTATACCAGCCTGGCTAGCTACCACCTTCATTATCAATCTGCCGCCATAACAGCATTGCTGTATTCGGGCAGTCATGTGAGAGCCAGAAGTCTTCTGGATGAACACGCTTAACCATCGGCAGTCTTATTGTCACTTAACATTAGGTTAAACCGATGCCAAGAGTCGGCCCATTACCGATAAAAAAAATAATACTTTATTTCCTAGAGTAATTTGCTTGCGTTGTCATGCAATATCTTGTTATGAAAATGTCTACTTTTCAGTTTCATAATTGGTTGAACCTATCCGTTACCTACACATAAACATTATTTTTGTCTCATAGCATTAGTATAAAAAGGACTGAATTAGCCAAAAAGTAAATTAAAATATAATGAGATTAAAATAAATACTTACTTTTTCCTTCTTTGCTAAATTTATACCACTGCATATGTATTTTTTCTCGATTTCTGAAATTCGCGGATGTACTGAAGGGGAATCGTATACCAAGAACCACCAAATGATTGCCCATAATAGGGCAAATATACCAAAAGTATAGAAACCCCACTCCCATCCATACTTTTCTATTAATATACCACACGCACTCCACGTTAAGAATGTGCCTATAGAACCACCAACCAAGGCCCCAACAAACTTACCCCTATCACTGGGTACTGCCCAGGTAGCTATTAATGTATAGGTTGCAGGAAATAAGAATCCCTGTAAAAGAAATTGACACTATTTTTATTATTAATTGTGAATATAATCTTATGATTTTTTTTTTGTGGAAAGAAATTGTTAAAGGGGAAAAATTCAATATTAACCTACATGTTGAAGGTAATACTAGATTCTGTACGACATAATTGCTCAACTTTGTATTTTTTTTTTCGATTTCTGTTTATCGCACTTTAATTTTTTTTAAGTTTTATATTTAATATTAATACGTCAGAATTTTTCGTCATAAAGTTTCTAGGTTCTTAGTATTATTGTAATATGTATGAAATTTTACTTGCTCCAAAGAATCCTATCGTGATTCTGACCGCGAGCATCATGCCGAAGCTGTGTTTAGCGGCTATAGGGCTGAGCAGAGTGAAAATGGCGCTGATCACTGTTGTGTAGAAAACTACACGCCGAGGACCCCACAATTCAGTGGCGAGCGGACCACCAAATAAATTCGCTACTATGTAGCCCCAAAAGTAACTTCCTAGTATGTAGCCTCGTTGATATGGTTTCCAATCCAGAACAGTCTGCGAAATCTAAAATAACAAAAAAAACAATTAATTATGGTCACTGTTATTCTCATAATCATCTTTAATAATTTTACATAAGCCTTAGTCATACTTAAATGGAATTTATTTCTTGTGTAATTAGAACAGTTTTTTATATAACATGTGTATCTTTAAGTTTGTTCATTATTTATACATGTCCCATGTTTTAGTTAAATTAATCCAATCGAGACCGGTTGCACACCGTGTGTACAAAGCTTATTCGAAACTATATTAAGATTCTTAAATATATAAATCAACACTCGTAACGATTGATAGTTCCTTTAAATAATAAATAAGAGGAACTATCACTCATCCTGGGTGATCGTAAAGTAACCAAGTTTTAAAATGAAACATTGTTATAAATAAAGAAATAAATAGCTGTGGGGTTCGGGAGACACCCGGAAATTGAAATCCGGCGTTTCTAAGTTATAGGCAAGCGGTAAAATACTTTGTTGAGGAGAATTTTAAAACGGTGAAAAGAGTAATAGACGTATCTATCAAAACGTACTTACTGTTTCTGTGATATTACCGTTCCCGACGGGTACCATGGCTACCAAGTTAACGCTGATATTGACTCGCATCATGTAGTTAACACAGGTGCTTGTGAAAATCATTATCGCTATAACCCACCTACAGGCCATTATTTAACAACGTTCTAATATACCTTTCTACAATATATACCATATATTTTTTTTCCAACGTCTAATAAACCTAAGAAGTATATGAGCAAAGTATGAGTACTTGTGTAAGAATTATTGGTATTTATATATATTTGTCTTTACACAACCTAGTTGAGATAAAAACAACTTTGTTTGGATCTAAAGTCGATATAAACTCTTATCATATCTCCAATGCGAACTAGTACGTATGCACAGAATGAGATGAAACAATTCGTAATAAACGAAATATTATCATTTACTTCTTATTTCAAAGTTTTTATTTCGACTTGAAATTATTTTAGTACTAACACTACAGAAATTTTATGTGACTATCATAATAGTATTCAAACTTTTCTTCTTTTTTTTTCTTCCATCTGGGATGACATGTAATGCCAGTATGACCTAAATTGCGTTATTTGAAACGCAATTGTGTTTTAAGAGGCTGGACATTCGATTCCCGCTCAACATAAACATTCATAAATTTGTGTTTGTTCATGTCGGTTTTACGTTAATATTTGTATATAATTCACCAAGATTTACTAACCTTATGTTGTGTTCTCATCAGTACTCTATCCATTAATTTTCTAATAATATTTATCTATTTTACCAATACTTTCCGCATCGCACCAATGTGGATCCACCAAACGGCAGTGTTAATATATATTTAAGTATTTGAAATATCTTTATATCGGTATAACCAATACCACAGGTACCCATATAATCCATGCTATAAGTGTTGCTTAGCTACTTATCCAGGTATCAGAGTACTGTGTGAAAAAGTAAAATCATCCCAGATATTTATTTATTTATCTAATACTGCTGTATGTCGTAAATAGTTTGTAATCTATTGTTTGCTTTCGCATCAACCAAGTTGCTTTTATAAATAATTATTACTTATTAGAACCAAGCTCAAATGATAATTCAATGATACAATTTAATTATCATCTCAGACAACTATTTATGCAACAAATTACCACATTGCCTTCATTAGTCGCCTTTTAATGTTCTCCCCGTTTGCTATAATTTTTTACCAGAATGTCTTTTAACTTAGTGAAGCGCTAAAGTCTTTCTGTTTTAAAAAGAATTCTTTTAGTCATGATCATATCATATTTTGATACTAAAATATATATATATATACTAACTAATATATATATACTACTCAAAACAAAATAAGAACCACTAGTTTATTTACATTTAAGTGCACTTTAATAAACTAAAAGTAACTGATAAGTAGCATCATATTGATATTACGAACTCTTTGATCTCTTTTATGCTGGAGTTCGTGTACCTTATTTGAAAAGCATTTGCCATCATTTTAAGAAACAAAATAATTGGATGTTATTCTAACGTCTTTCTTCGATTGTCTTCTTAACTTGTTTCGGTTATTTTAGGTAAAAAGTTTTATATATAATATTTTATTTTAATTCATATAGGAGTTGGTACCATCTCCTGGGTGCCCTAGTTTTATTTATCATTATTTCAAAGTATACGTTTCTATAAAAGTTGTAAAACATTACTAAAGTATGGGTTTGTAATATTGTTATAAAAATAGAAAGTGCTATTAAACAAAGGGTATTTATTTTTGTATCCAAAACGTTTATTCGATTGTAAACTATAAGTCCCGAGCCTTACTGCGGCTCTGCTATCACTTGGATCACATTTATTAGCGTGCGTAGCGTTTGATCACGTCAATTATCTGTGTGTGCATTAATAAATATCTTTATTTTAATATCGCATAACCATATCCTCCAAAGTTATTCTACAGTTCCCAAAGTACGTGACTGCATCAACGGCGCAGTGATCCCAGGTTTATTCTCGGGAAACATGAATAGTAAAGTCTGAATGGTGGTAGAGTTTTTCAAACCCTCTTGGCCAGCTACCACCCTCAATATCAATCTGCGTCCATAACTGTATTGCAATGTTCCAGCAGTCATACATATCAGAACTGGAAATATTCTGGGCGAACACGTGTAAACATCTACGGTTTCATTGTCACTTAACATCAAATGAAATCGAGGTCAAGTATTAGCCCATAACCGATAAAATATGTTACTAGTGAATTATTGTATGCCATGGTATTAAAATACGTCTATTGCCGCAACTATAATGTGCGATGCTGGTAGTATTAGGTAATAATAAATACTTTGAATGTTATCTACTGCAATGCGAGATTTTCCACACCACACATTATAAAAAAAAAGCCAATGTACGTAATTTAAACGACAAATTTAATTTTATCTAAATTACTGATTTCATCACAGTCATGAACATTGGATAGTAAAATTACAAATTATTACTTAAATTAAGCTTATAAGAAACCTAAATAAATCGCAACTTTTTAAACGGAATTTTACCGTGATTTCATCACATTTTTACATCACAACTCACAAATCAGTGCTTTAAACTCTATAATACAGAACTTACAAGCAATAATAGAAATAAAAATCTCGAATTACTCTAAAATCCAATTATTCTGATGTTTACAACAGCGAACAAAAGTTTGGCCCGTTTATACATTAATTATATATGTGTCAGTAAAATAATTATATGAAACTTATATACTACATGAATATAATGATTTAAACACATATAATCGATTTAAAATTAAGTTACAGTTAATTCTGCAAATTAAACGCAATGACGGCTTTCGTCTCAAATATACATTTACGTAAATTTCCACAGAAGCAGAGTTTATAAATTGCGCGCTTCATATTATACGAAGGGAATTTAATTACATTCATTTCACAGAGCAAAATGTGCTCTCTATGTTTTCACAGGGATCGTGACTGTGGTATCGGTGGAGTTGGTGCTTGTTCTCTTGTCTTGTTCCTCCTCCTCGACGGGCGCTACGTAGTTCCAGGACTGAGTCTCGCCGGTACCGAAAAGTACGAAATAAATCGCCGAAGCGATATAAAGTGAGGCGCCCGTAATGAATACTGGCCGCCATTCCGCAAAACCGTTCTGAAATAAGGGTTTTATTATGTCGTTCCATATAAAAGAAATGAACTAACAATAAGGAGGTTCCTAATTGGATGCATATTTTTTTAGACCGTCTATAAATTTTGGGATTAGAGATTAGAGTTGTTTTTCAATAAAGATAATTTTTCCTATTGATATTATTTTTAAATATTTTTTAACCATCAGCGAGAAGACAAGAAGTAACTCCTAACAATATCGTTATTATCATTATAGTTATTGAAACTAAATATCGCTAGTTTTTGAGAACAACGACATTTTTAGGTTGGAATCGTGAAGGGTATAGTTACCAAACTGCTTAGCGAATAAACTTAGAGTGAACAGAGTTGTAGTCAATATAAACAAACAAATGTAAGTGTTTCAGAAGGATGTTTGATTTATATGTTTATAGATACCAAAAAATGATAAAAATAATAAACTAAAAAAGGCCTACTGTAAAACTGTCTTTATTGTAATGGAAAATAATATATATTAATTATTTATTTTACTATCAGTAAAAAATTGAAGAAAACCGGCAATATATTTGTACAAAAGACCACAGTGCCTTTGATACTGTGGATGAAAGGTCCACCTTGACGATGGAATGATGTGTGTACAATAAAAAAAGAATAATCAAGGTTTAAATTTATCCGCTAATGTAAGAAATACAAATAATACTTCAAAAAACTTACCCCTGTTTTAGTAAAGTACGCGGTAACTAAAGGAGTTACAAATCCGGCTGTATTCCCTATGCCGTTTGCAATGCCGTACAATGTGCCAGCGAAGTTCGGTGCAAGGTCCTGATGATTTACGAGGTTGGTGAGTGTGGCCGCACCGTTTGATCCCATGGAGAAGGTGATCAGCGCCACTGACAGAATAGGAGCGCAGCCGGTATAGCCCAGACCGATCAGAAGCAGACCGGGCACAACGTGAGAGAACAGGCAGAAGAATTTCCGCATGAACGTCGTTGACACCACGTTTTGTTTAACGATCCTGTTAATAATTAAATTTATGAAATAAAAAAAATACTTAACATATTCCTTAAACAATATATAATATTAAACATATTCGTTTACCGCTTGCCTTGTGTCGCGGAGGTCCCGGGTTCGATTCCGGGGCCACAGATGTAGAAGAGCCTGGTTGGTGGTAGCGTTTTCCGAACTCGCCTGAATAGCTAACACTCAATTTCAATCTGTCGCTATAACAGCATTACTGTGTTCCGGAAGATATACATGTGAAAGCCAAAAGTATTCTAGGCAAACACGCTTCACCATGCACGGCTTGTCACTTAACAGCAAGTGAAATGGAAGTCAAGTATTAGCCCATGGAGGCAGTCCAAAATAAAACATTTTAGTGATATAAGGATGAAAACATTTTAAAAATCGTAAATATAAATTATATACTTTAATTAGACATCTAATTAAAATAATAACATCTCGGACCTGTCACCAATAGCACCGAAGATCAGTGAGAATATCATTCTAGCCAGATACGGCAAAGAGGAGAGAGTGCCAGTGGACGTAAGGTTAAACCCTAACGCGCTGGACACAAACTTAGGTGCGGCAGTCATTACGAAGTACAGGCCCCAGTTGCTTCCATAGTGGAGGATCACCATCGCCAGAAATGGAAAAGATGTCAGTATTTTCCAAAACGGCGGAACCATCTGCGGACAATACGTTTAAATTATATTTTAAAATATATGATTGTGTACTCATAGATTATAGAAAATTTTAAATAATATTGAAATGTCTCTGGTGTTACAACTCTATTACTGAAAACCGTTTAAATCAATTGAAGTCTGTGGTCCGGTTTAAAAACGCTATAGGTAATGATGATGATATAAGACAGATAGATTCAAATCTCATTTAATGGGGTAATAAGGCTTTAGACCGCACTTTTCATGGTGATTAGCGCAATCTATTGCTGTGTGTATCCTTAATATCCTTAACAGCGCCTCATTGTTACAGAAAGTCGAATCATTCGCCACCAGATGAACGTTCTGCTTATTTAGTCTAACAAAGTATTTCAAAAGAGAATTCATCCAAACACGGTCTTTAACGTAGTTAAAGAGCAATTTTTAATCACTCTCAACTCAATTATAATTCTCTTATAAGTGTAATATTGAATTATAACTTTTATATAGAGACCTTCAGATCAACTTATGTTAGCGATTAACAGAAACAAAAGTAATTAGTCTTATTAGTGGTATACTTTATGATAAACTTAATATATAATCGGTTTTTGTTTAAGATAAACCTAATTAACTTCCACTAATTCATCTTTGAAACAAAAGAACAACTGCATTAAAATTGGTTTAGTAGTTTTATTTATTGAAATACTATTAATTGTCTGTGTGTTGTTATCTCTTTTCTAGGTATAAAAATATATACATCCGTCCGCCAATACGTAACATAATAACCAACGTAATCTTTATTTAATTTTTCAATCATAGAGAAATACTGAATAATAATGTAAATCCATTTGATGTTTCTCACAATCGAACTCATATTTAATGCATTAAAAAACAATAAAGCATACTAAGGATAATCAGTTATATGATATTAAATTCTGAGTAATTTAACAAATGCCTCACCTATATACCATGAGAGCAATTTATTTTCTGTGTATATGTTATTGTTTAAGCGCCTACCGGTGTTTTTTTTAATATATGTAACACATTCTTAACTTGTCGATAATTTATAACTCGGCTAGATTATCCGTGAACTTGATTCACTGAATGCAGTAACGAAATCAATTACAACGCTAACCTTAGATTCCTTGGTACTCTGATTGACTCTGTCGCCGATTGCATCTAAAATGTATTTCTTCTCCTTGTCCGAAATACGCGGATGCTTCACTGGAGAGTCGTAGACTAAGAACCACCAAAACGCACACCAAACTACCGCAATGATACCTTAGACAATAACACATTCGAATAAATTTCTCCCTTTAAAAATAACACATTGAGAAATCTAAAGCAAACAGCTGCGAAAATTAAGCAATTTAGAAATCCGTTGTATACGAACGTATGGAATTTAAATACGGAAGAAAGTCAATTTGCAGTAATAGTTTGTGTACCTAATTGAGTTTTCTATGCATTTTTACACTAGAGTGCTATGAGAATGTGAATACAAATTTAGGAAAGTAAATTATTTAATTTAAATGTTTAAGCATGCGTATTCAAACAATATTAACATAGTAATTTCTTTTCATTTAAAGTTAACTTACCTGGTATATAGAAAGCGTAGTCCCAACCGAAGGTTTCAATCAAAGGCCCAGTTAGCGACCAAGTCACCACAGTTCCAATCGCACCGCCCAATAATGCGCTGACGAATTTACCTTTCTCTGCTGGTGGTGCCCAATGGGCAACCAATGCGTGTAGGGCGGGGAAAAGAAATCCCTAAAACAATATAATACTCTATATACTATTTTTCAAAGCATATATTATTTGATCTATACAATATCTACGAACTAAGTAAAGAAGTATTTTACAAATATTTTCAAAATTTTGAAGATTTTATACGGAATGCGTAGTTTACAGGAGTTACGGGCATCAAATTTGGAAGAAAAATCCAAATAGATACTATACAGAACACCACAGTCAACGATAAAAAATAAACTGCATATATGTAATTACTTTTATATTTAAATAATGTATAACAATATAAATAATCATAATTGTTATGTAACCAATTAACATAATAACAACCGTCGTCACTTTCATTTATTTATTTAAAGAAATATTCCCGTAAGCGTTACTTTTCAATGTATTATAGCAAGCCATATTGTGTTGTTATCAACCGTATAAGTACTTTTATATTACAGTTATATGTAACAATGTTATCTGTCGCTTTTCATATCTAAAGTAACACCCAAACTGTGAAAATTGGGTGAACAGGTATGATATGAAAGTCAATTCAAAGGCCAACATTTTTGGAGTTAAGTGTCAACATTTATTGAATTACTAAATACATCTATCAGTCAATTATAATGCTACGGCCTTAGCATGATAGAATGGGAACATATTTTAAAAGTATACAGAATTAAATATAAACCAAAACGATCTCTTAAATTTATAACAAAGTTGAATTTATATAATATCCATATTTAATTAGAGTTTCACCGTGTTAAATAAATTAGTGAATCAAAAGGGTAAATTAATCAACTAAACTAAAGTACGAAATTATCTTAATGTCATCTTGATCTCGAAATACTCACTGCTGCCAAACCAATGATGAAACGCACTGCTACCAGCACAAAGTAAGACAATCTCGCTGCTTGCGGTGATAATGTTGTGAGCACAGCGCTAATGAGCATGGTAATAAAAACGACCTTCCTTGGTCCCCATAATTCCGCGGCGGTACCCCCAAATATACACGTGAAGGCGTAACCCCAGAAATAACCCGACAACACATACGCCTGCTCCTGTGCTGTCCAATTAAAAGTAACAACACCTTCAGGCTGAAAATAACGAACATACATTTTCAACATATTCCTAACACCAAATTATGTGTATATTAAAAATATTAGTCTTTATCTCCACTTAATATACAAACAATATAAAACTAACTAACCAGTTCATAGCTTATGTAATTAATTCATCACAAGTAAAATAAAGAAGCTAGGAGATTGCTATCGTTATCAAACTTGACAATATAATGTTATCATTCGCTTACTCTCATCTGCCGCCAATCTGTATGTAACGGACAACAGGTTCTTTTATTTACATAGTGTATCTTATCTTGCTATTTTTACTATAGATGCTGAATATTATTGACAATTCATGACAATTGAATGCAACATTGAGTGCTCTCGGAAAGTGATAATTTGTTTTGATCTTTTTAACGACATAAATAGGCTTTTTATGGATACAGTCTACAAATCTAATATTGCTTTGCAAAACCGTCTGATTTATGGAATTACATCAAAAATATTCAGAATAACATTGAATTTACTTCGTTTAATTTATCTGCCGTAATTTAAACTTTTCGAGTTCTTTGTGCAGTTTAATTTTATAGCTCTTTATAAAATTAAATTCTAAAATTTATAACTTTTCATTGTTATCGAAATTATTAATTGCACTTTACAAACAAAAACTCCTTCAATAAAATATGTTACAACATACACTGCCGGTCAAAAGTTTGAGACCACCTTGAAAAAATTACAATATTGAATAAAACTCCAAAAGTTAGTGCTCT
>DWQX01002934.1:0-19698 GCA_018245475.1 Pharmacophagus antenor
GCTGCACCTCCCCCGACCATCTGGGGGAGGACACAGATGGGCCCGCTCACGCGGGCATCCTCTGGCAGGGTCGTGGTTGTATCCGCAAGGCTTCCCATGACTCTGCCCGGCTCATCTGACGCCACCCTTACTCCGTCTTTGTCGTCCGATTCGTCGAGCGACGAGGACTGGGTTTGGGACAGCGGAGGAGGGAGCGAAGAGAACTAGCGGTTTACCGCCGCGGGGTTTTTAGTGGGTAGCCCCTGGAAATAATTCTATTTCCAGGAAAAGTGCGCCCCACACACGCCTCCCCCTCCCACGTACGGTGCAGCAATGCATTTTTTCCGCGCAAACAAAAAAAAAAAAGGGTCAATGGTACGTCAAGGCAAAACTTGCAGTACTTCATTATTGCAAAAAAATTAGAAAAGGCTTGTTGATATTTTTACAATATTTCGGATTTTTAACATATTTCTTACGTTATGGAATATTATTATAATATTTATGTTTTGGTTTTTACTAAGTACAATAATGCTTTTAATTGTTTATAAGCATCGGTTGAGCAGCACCTATTGAATTTGTCAGCATTTTTTATCGGTTATGGTCTACACGACCTCGATTTCACCTGAATTTAAGGGACAATGAGACCGTAGATAGTGAAGCGTCTTCGCCTAGAATATATCTGGCTCTCACATGTGTGACTGCCGGAACACAGCAATGCTTTTATAGCGGCAGATTCACATTGAGGGTGGTAGCTAGATAGGCAGGTTCGAAAAACCTAACCACTATCCATATTCCGTTACTCTTGAGGCCCGGAATAGAATTCGAAACCTCCGCGCTACAAGGCAAGATCACTACGCCTCGGAAATAGTCAAAGATATATAAGCTGTTAAGTCTCGTTATATCAGTAAGTTATTAGTTAGAGCCAACTTCAAACCGGAACACTGTAATGTACTTGTACTACTAACACTACCAAAACTGTCTCAGACAGTAGTATTGTCCCCAGTGGTATCTACCATTGAATATTTGTGATTAAAAAAAACTAAGAATAATTTTATCAACTATTCTGATGTATTTAATCTGTCTTGTAGTCCATGTGTAAAGTAGGAAAGTGTAAAAGTTCCTAGTAATAGTTTTATACTCAATCAGTTAAATTTAGATTTATCGTAACTTTATTGTTAGTAGAAATAAAAAGAAAATCTTTTGAATAACCCAAACATGGAAAATTTATATAAATTTATAAATATAAACTGATGAAAATGATAAAGCTTTAACTATGTAAATATTTTCAAACGCAACACTACCCATTGGCACAATACCAGAATTTTCAAACTTCTCCATAAAAGTGATTTTGTTTACCATTCAAGAAAGTAACAGTCGAATATCCTTATTTACTTCGGATTAAAGTGTTCGTTTTATTGAATCATATTTTATTTACGAAAAGGTACATTAATAATCAAGCATGTTATTTAGCAATGTGATGTATTCACTCTATTGTTTGCATATTACAATCTGTCTCTTTTAATCAAAGACAATGAGGAGCTTCTCATTTTAAAATCAAACTTTTTGTTTTATGTACGACAACGTATTACTATTTATTTAGTGTTATAATATTGATGCATCTCTTTTTTTCTTTTTTCTTTGTCTTTGCTTTGAAGTTGGTTCAACCCTGTGAGTGAAAAAATTAAAAATATATCGATTCTGTTCATAATTTCTGTTCGTACTTTGCATTTTTTATTTTACTTTCTATTTATCTCCTAAAACCATTTTATTTTTAAATATATGAAATACACAACAAAATACCAAAAATTGTACCGAAAAGATTTATTTGAATATGTTTCATGGATATAATGTGTACCCACTAGTGATACTGTAATGATTATTTATAGGTCCCCAGTTGAGGTTTCCGAGGGTATTGCAGTACCCATTTCTATCACAAAATAGAAATGTGCGAGTGCCCTATTAGTTCGCGGAGCGCAGTTCCATGAACCGTAAGTATGATGAAGCCGAAATACTAAAAAAAATCAAAAGCACGTAAAAACATCAGAAAGTAGAGACAAAATACTTTTAGCAAGGAACACCAATGTTGAATTGTACAGAAATTTGTATTGAAATTTCTAAATGTTTTCGGGGCATATAAGGAGCGGCTTCCTTAGGTTCACGGTTTGAGTCCCGGTGCTACATAAGTCGAGTGGAATTTGCATCGAAGTAAGTACGGTTTTTGGATAAAGCTGGACTAAAAATCTCTTTTATATAGTCTACCTGTCAACATAACAGCATTGACCTGGCAAACAATATAAGAGCTTGAGTACTTATTTATTGTATATCAGACCTGATTTTTTCTTATTACCCTTAGACTAGGTTTTCGATTGCCTTAAAGTCGTTTAACACAACGTGGCATGGTTAAACGCAGCTTACCGTATTAAAAAAAAAATCTAAACGTACCTTATCAATGTCGTGCTATAGCCGATATTAGAGCATACGATCTCGTTATGTTTCAACAACGTCATGTCAGTAATAATTAATTTTATCATTTATTATATGCCCTAAATAATCTAGATAATATTGAAAATTGACCGCATTAGTAGATGATATAGATGTATATAGAAGCAATATAAGGCGTATATAAACAGTAAATATATGATGTTTGTTTGAACGTGTAATTGTTATGGTGGAAGTGCCTGGTGGCTAATAGCGGACGGAGGGTCATTCGGCGGTACGAATTGGCTAGGCCGCTAGCTCCGAGAATTACGCCTAAAACACTTAACTCACAAACATACGTACCACATACAATGAGATCTTAAATTATCATTTACGTGACAGACATTAAGTTTACGCATAGAGTATTTCTTAATTTTCTTATTAATTTTATAATTATGGTTCCTTATATTTACGTTTCTTAAATTAATCAGTTGCGGGACCGCCATACAAGTCGAAAAGCCGGAAACTCTATTTGTGCAATGTACTATAAAAAATATATATAATTCTACAGACTTTCGGCACGTTTGACTTGAAAGAAGGAGAGGGAAAACAATTAAGCCACATAATGATGTTTTATGGTCTAGATGTGTATGTTAGTTTTCGGGCTTGCTCTACACGTACGCCACAGCATTTTCTAAAAGTTAATTTTAAAGGACTTCATCACGTTCATTTAAATTATTTTCTTCCCGACGTTATGAATGCTTTACAGTGCACGGTATGAGAGTACTAAGATGAACAGTCTTTAACTATCCTCAATACTTCATTAAATGAGTTTAAATTTGCTAAGTTCGCTTATTTCAATAAAGCATTTTTAGAAATGCATCATTTATAAAATATACATAAACATAGAAGGAAATCGAAATAACTTATTAGTTAGTCTGATGAATGGTCGGCGAGTGAAAAAAAAACATACGAAAATATATGAATGCTGACGAAGGGATACTTTCAAATACTGTCCTTATTGAAATTACCTACCCCCGCTTACCCGGCGTTAGGGGTTAACTAATGTAGGTAGTGGATTCCAAATAATAAAATACGCACGCTTAAGTTAACCAAAGTTTGCTAATTTTAAAGTAGCACGAAAAATATTTTTTTTACATATTTAGCATATATATACTTTTTGCAGATTAAACATCAATCGTTTTGATAAGGAAATGACATAATCTGTAATATCAATACTAGGTTTGCCCAACGGTCCAAAAGATTTTTGAAATAATACAAGTATTCATTAATTGCTCAAATGTTACAGAATATTTATTAATGTATTGTTAACATATAGCATATAAAAAAAATAAACAGTATCACGAGAAACTTTATTGATGTACAGAAATTCATGAAATTTTGCTGCTAAGAAAATTAAATAGAAAATTTTATTCAGTATGCCTCGTTTGACTATCTCTTTACTAAATCACTTTCCGTAGCAGAGAATTAAAATGTATAAAAATTACACACTACTTGTCTATATGTCGTCATCAGCCTATCGCCAATGCTAATCCTCCAAACATATCTACATCGATCGCTTCTCCGCTATTAAGCGCCCAGAAATATTTATATATCTTAAAAACAAATTATAATAACTAGAAAGTCACATAGCATTGAGAATGTACTAATGTTTATTCAGGTGTGGCGAACCACGCGTCATCCGTTGCAGCCAATTAGCGGCTGACATATGTTAATCATGCAACGTACACAAAAACGGGCTTTTCACAGCTTTGTATTAAGTATTACAAATGCTCTGACTAACATATAAACGACTAAATACATTCTATATTTGATATTTATATATATTATTCTTAATCTTTTGTGTAATTTTAGGCAATGTGGCTTCAAATTTTCATAATCTCGCGGGTTGATTTGTCAGAAAATGGTTTTATATTGTAATGATGTAATAAAGACTAATTAAAAAATGTTATTTATTGTTTTGCATCCTACACGGATAAAAAATAGTATATCAAAATATGTAAGAAGTTTATTTCTAGTCACAATTTTTCTTTTGTATTTCGAATTAACGATGAAAATAGCGTGAAATTGAAGGGAGTGCAGTTATCTGCACATAGACAAGCCGTTGGCTCATCGCCCGAACAATTTAAACAGCTTCGTAATCCTTATCTATATTTCTAACATTGCATAATGTTTAAATAAGTTTTTTTCTAACAAAGCAACGAAAACTTTGTGAATGACGTGTTTTATTTTCAACAAAAATTTACAGGTGCAAAATAAATATTCATTTCGTTTCAACCGTTAGAGTATAATTAGTTTTTGTAGCACCAATTGTACTCTTTCCAACAAAAATAGTTATTAAAATGTATTCGTTATATGAAAACATAAATAGACTAAAAGGATCCACGCGTCAATTTTGAAATCTCCTTTTTATCAGTGTACAAGAGTTTTTCAACGCTTTTTAAAGTTTAAGAATTAAAGATATTATGTCATGCTTCTTTATCATCAAATATGGCTGTTACATATTAAAATCATAATCATACCAATACCTACGTCACCCGTTTATGTGTGATTCAGTGATTTTTTGATAGCTAATATCTATTGTAATTCGGCATGTAACCGTAAATTATAAGCGCAGCCACTGCAGTAGACAGGGGGAAGATTTGTAACACTTCGCGCCCCAGTAGCGGAACTACCAAATAGTTTCACGTGCAAGCTGTAATAAGCTAACATGGTGTATTTCAAGGAGTTGCCACAAACTATATTAATATGTTCACATTAAATTGGCTATATAATATGGTTGCTACTACGTTGTAATTTACATAGTTCCGCCGCTTTAACCACTTGGCAAACGAGAGTAATTAAACTTAATAAAACATTAGAAGTGCAATTTAGATGTTTTTATGTTGAATGTAACAAATATTTGTCTACATGTACATATAATTACGCTTCTAAATACTATATATAATTTTAAAGTCAAATTATATTTATTACAACTTAATATTAATTTAGGAATAGAAACAACATTACCATTTTTTATCAATAAACACTTGACCACAATTGCAGCTCATGTTACGTGACGATGAGATCATAGATGGTGAAGCGTGATCGCCCAGAATGGCGGCATCTTTAATAAAGAGGGTGATAGCTTACCAGGGGAATCAAAAAACCATCCCACCATCCAAACTCAACAACTTAGGTCTGAATATACGTGTTATAAGGCAAATGGCGAACTACTGCGCCACAGAGGAAAACAGTAAATAAATTCTATAATTTTTAGCGTGGTACCATTTCAATATTTACTAGGACTTTTTTGAAAATTGTACAGCAATATAAGATATTTATATTTTTTTCTTACTATTTCCAATAAAATAAAAATTCTAAAATATTAATACAAAAAAAAAAGTTACATTGGGTGTGTTACCCAAAATACTTCTGGCTTTCACATGTATGACTGCTGGAACCATGCAATGCCACAAATTGCCTAGTCACACGGATTCTAAAAAATCCTACCAGACTTCATTACGCATGTGATCCGTGTTACCATATAGGACCCAATTATGGGTAAACTCGTTTACCAGTAATTAGGTCTCCGGAGCGTAAAACGATTTTAAGCTTTTTGTTTTCCGTTTAACGCAATTAAAAGTTAGTTTCTTAATTAAAATGCTCAACTAAGGAAGGCTCCGATATAATCGTGTTAAAACGAAAGAGCAAAAGGTGAACCTTAAATACAGGTTTTGTTTTCCCCAAGCTACTCAAGTAAGTTTTCCATTTTCTCGTAACGTTGGCAATAAAACTAACGATAACGTTTTTGTAACTAGCGCACTTTGTTGACCCCAAAAATGGAACTTTTCGGATGTTTCATGCTCGTGGCAATACTTTTTATTAATGAAATAACTTACTTCCTTCTTGCAGCAGTTTACCGCTAGTCTTGTAGGACCAAGGTCCTGGATTCGGCTCCGAAGCCAAATGAGTTTGGATGGTGGTAAGTTTTTTTCTCGAACCCGCCTGGCTAGCCACCTTCAATGTCAAATTGGGCGGTTATGGCAGCATTGCTGTGGTCTAGTACTCACACACGTGGGAGCGGGAAGTAACATATTCTAGGAGTGTATGGTTTACTATCTAAGACCTCATTGTCACTTAACAACAAGTGGACGCAGTACGCATTAGTGATAAAAAATGTCCTTTCAGTTTCCTATTAAGTGTACATAGTGTTAACAAATATACTTTTGAACGTGAAATGATGTGGCGTATTGCAAAATGTAATTATAGATGAACGTTAAATGAAAAATATTCTGTAAACCTTTTTGTTAGCCCATTGGTGATAAAAAAATTAACCATCCAAGATATTAATATGGTTTAGTATATTAGTCTTTCTCAACTTATGTAATATTTTTATCGATACTAGGTAAATATTTGTTGAATTATGCCGTAAATAGTGAAGAGTGTTCGCCCATAATACTTCTGGATTTCACATGTATGACTGAACATAAAGTAATACTAAATAAATGGTAGATACCACCTATCGTCATATGACTGATATTATGAAAGGCCATTGTAAGCTCGCTCTTTGAACTACAAGAACGATATGGCACATTACTGTAGTCACGATGATACAAAAACACAAATTGAAAATCCATTTATTAAATTAAATCATTATACAATCACTTGTAATCGTCATAAACTTTACAAAATCATTCACAAATGCGCCCTCTACTCCGAAGACACAACAAGGAACTCATCGGGGCAACATACCGCAGATAATGCACCACAAACATGTTGTATAAATAATACTTTAATATTTTTGTTTGATTGATAAAAGTGATTATTTGTTAACGAAAACATTAAGAACGCCCCCACTAAGCTGAGTCGTTTACGAAAATCCTATATATATAATATATAACTCTTTCATATATAGTGTTAAAGGTGAAAATAATTTCAAAATTTATTTATGTTGTATTATATTTAAAGAAAAATAAATGCTTATTATTCTTTTATGTCATTAAATAAAGAAAAGTATTCTGTCAAAAGTTAAAGAACATCTTTATTTATCCCCGGTGAAATTGCGTTCGTGCGAACATCACCGACGCGCTGCTTTATCTAGTGTACACTGAAGAAATTTCATTTACAGTCACAATAGAAACTCGGGTGTTGTTCAGAAATGCTAAACATTTTGTTTATTAACATCACCTCACAATTCTTTGGATTAATCGTCATAATTTGTACTAGTTTATCCTTACTTAATTTTTTTTTAACTGCAAAACCTAAAAAAAAGTAATAGACCACGGGTTTTTTAATCTAAATATCTTAATTTCCTATAAATGTCTAATAAGGATGTTTAATTAATTAAGCATTATTTTCAAAAAAAAAAAACAATAAAGCGATGAACACAGATGTTGTGATAAGTCTTTAAGCAAACGATATGATATGAATATGCAAAAACTGGCTTTAAATCTCGTTTAAAAGCAAACAAAAACAGAATATAGTAAAGCGTTCTGCAAAACTGCGTATAATTCATTAACTTAATAGATAAACTCATTAATCTTATAAAGTTCGTTTAAACTTAGAATTTGTTAGCATATTTTTCCTTTTACTAAGTTGATATTTTTATAAGAAATGGCAAAGTTAAATTAATTTAAGTCTGGCGAACTTATCCCGCTTCCCGTCGATTGATGCGATTCGGCTCTGCATTGTCGACGAATTTATTTATTGACATGACAATTAAAGAAAAACAAATCCACGCATGAACATTGAGAAGACACATGCTAATAGAAATATAAAGTTTTAGATTTATTTAAAAAAAAATACCGTAATCTGTCATATTTTTTTATGGGAACTAGTATAAAATAATATATAAAATAAATTTAATGAAAATAATACTACAGCGGTAATTTGTTGTTACTGCGGCTTCATTTCCTCGTGCCAGTATTGTCAAGGTAAGAAGAATTGCAATTTAAGTTTTAACGCAACTTCAATCCCTGGGTATTGGCTAATTAAAGTTTTATGGATATCGCTACGGCAGTGCTCGTCTGAAAATGATAAATAGTGTTGCAAACCAAACGACGGCTACGGACGTGAATCCGCAGCCATTTTCACACCGCCAATGAGCAGGTATTCAAACTTGTTGCAATAAATTATTAAAGTGTTTCACTAGTTAAACCGATTTCAACCTTATTTTAATGCAACAGGACTTAAATTAGAGTAGAATGAAACTTTCAAAAAGCGACATTAAAAATTCGGTAAAGCGGTGAACAATAACAATAAATTTAAAAATTTTAAACGTTGAAACCATGTAAATTAATTTATGTTTATTTCGTTTAATATTTTCTTATCATCTAAAAATAAATCGTTAAATATTTTATGAAACGTGCAATATTTAAAAACTTTACAAACAAATATTCCTTACCTATATACCTACTTGCACTCTTTGCCATAGTTTCAGTTAATTGACAGCAAAACGAAATAGAAACAAAACTAAGAAGCAGTCCTTGGTAAGTTTCCTTGATCATTGTTACACTTTATTTATTTTATTTGCACAGGTGTAAAGAGTTTATGTAGCACAAAACTGATGTTTTACTTCACATGGCCGAGTGTTTGTTTTGTACCCACTGACGCGGTCGCGGACGTCACTTTGGGGTGAACGGTACTATAGGAGCTTCGCTGAAAGGTCGAGTGTTCTCGACATGCGAGCGACGACTGGAGCTAGGCCCGGCCGCGAGAGGAATGGTCCACTGCGCACTGCACACTAGGGGTTGACTCTGTGCCTTCACGTTTTTATTTTAACGAGCTAACAAGACATTTATTTTCAGCTAGTTAGTCCACATTTTTATTTACATTATGCATTTAAACAATTCCGAGACATTCGTAATGCAATATCGTATTTATCTCGATTTGTATTTACTGTAGCCGAGCTGAATTATATATATCCTTAACTGTATAAACTTTTGTGGAGTCGAATTTATTTTACGCTGTAACATTCCTTTACAGAATTTAGAAGCGGAGTGAAATATTAAGACGACTGAAAGTGATCAAATATTTCACGAAAGCTATCGTCTAAAATGCTAAGAAAGTTACTTGTTTATTTACCCGTATGAGTTTGAAGTTGAAGTGAACTTCGTGTGAAGTTGTGAGATTCGGAGTATTTTAAATTTTATCAGTATTACGAGAAAGTTACTCCTATTTATGAACAATATAGAACCTTGAACAAATTGACTTGTAATTTATATAAAATTTTATTTGCACGCAGTGTAAGCGGCGAAGTTATAAAAATGTCTTATCACTATATATTACAATATGTTACCTATAACTATATAAACAAATCATAAGCGAACACACATATTTGTATTTAAATATATTCGTAAACATTTAATATTAAGATAATATTAATAATTTAATATTCAAGGCCATAGTAAGTTAGTACTATGATTTTTTAGAAAAAATGGGATAAGCAAAAAATTAAAGCAACGTCTGTACAGAAAATGAAAATACAAAACACTAAAATTCGAACACATACACAAGGTTAGTGATTTTTTAAATAAAGTGATTGCGTCAAAATGGCGCATCCGTTAACCTAGTGTGAATTTGAATAGATCTAATGGTGTTCATATACGTAAAAATTGTATATTATATATTGACGTTGACATAATTTAAAACTTTTTTTAACTTGGAATAATATTTAAATCAATAAATTATATTATATTTTATCATGTTAAAGTAAACATAACTCTGACGCATTTTTTTTATGGAATACTCTTCATAGTGAAATTGATTTATATTTTTCGTTTCATATCTGGCGCAGCACTTACGCGCTCCAAATTAATTATAAACTTAGAAAACTCCGTGTGTCTACCTACGTAAATAAAAAAATATTTTAATTAATATAAATATTTCTGCAGATAAAAATAGTTTTAAAATCTTTATTTGCATAAATATTTTTACCTAAATAAGTCTTCAGTTTACAGATAAAAGTACAAGTATTGCAGAATTTATAACCCAATTGAAGAATAAAAATTATTTTTTGGAAACAACCAATCGAATTTCAGTCGATTCGAATAGACTTTTTATATAAAAAAATTACTTTATTACTGTATGAAGAGAGTAATGAAGAGAGAGCTTAAGGTGATTTAAGGCATTCAATGTTGATTACTCCACGATTGATAAAAAATAATATATTTAAATATTTTCAACTATTGATTAGGGTTCTCAATTGCGCGTATCTTTTATAGTTCCTTATTGATATATTACCATAACTTTTGAAATGTAGGGCATAATTGATTGTTCTTCTTTTTTGTAAGACTATACTTGGAAATCATTGCCATATAAATTAAAAAAAATAATTCAAAATTAATAAAATTTGATGATGTGTTTTTTAATAGACAGATTATATCTCGAAGTTCATCCTTTAAAAAATGGAAAAATAACCCTTAGAGGGAACATACAAAAGTATTGATTTGTTGATTATTTGTATTTAATTTTTTTTAAGTTTCTATTAATCGTTGGTTTTATTATTTGTTAAAAAGCACTTGAAGGGAGAAAAGTAATAACGAAATTATAGTTCATTACTATTACGTAAGATTTATAAGATAATTATAAAGGTAATTTATGTTTGAGCAGATGTTTAAATACGAATTGAATACATTAATTTTTAATTAAAAATAATTAAAATGATTGAAATCAAATTTCATTTCAAAATTATTTTAAATGATTGAAATTAAATTTCCTTTATGCAAGATGAAATTTCCTAATAATATTGCTTATTTTATGAGTATCACAATATGCCTCTTAAATTACCTTATTAATATTTTGAATTATTGTTTACCATATAACAATAATTTAACCAATTTCGATTGTTGATTAACCGATATGAAATGGATATCGTTTACGTTAAAATTTGTCGGAGAAAATTACTTGACGCATGAAATATGAGGTGGGTGGAAACTCTTTGTATGCAAATTTGAATTTCTTTTATGATTATTTTCAAGAGCGTGATTTTTGTTTTTAAAAGAGAATCTTTAACATAATTGTATTATTAATACGGAACGATAATAACTTTTTTCTTTCATTTTTTTATTTCTTATCTGTTTAGTGTATATTAAATATTTGATAAATAGATAGGGACATCCACAGAGTAAGTAAGTCGTATATTAGTAGTTTATTACATGAACAATATTAGTGTTTTAAATATTTTTAAAAATTAAATATAATTGTTTATAAGTTATTGAATAGTTTTGATATTGATATATAATTTCACAACTCTGCACAAGAGCAGAGTGGCGCAGTGGAAGCGTGCTGGGCCCATAACCCAGAGGTCCGTGGATCGAAACCACGCTCTGCTAAAACACTTTTTGCCTTTATTTTAACGTAATATTTGCACATCATTATAAATACAGTTAACAACAATATATTACCAGATAATACAATACCAGATAATACTACCAGATAATACTAATAGAATTACCCTATAATATAAGAACTGGCATTCATCGACAGATTAAAAGTAAAAGTAAAAAACCTTGCTCTTACTTGCATTTACTTTAGACAAATACAAAAAATGTAATAAAGTAAAGCGACTGTATTTATTACAATGGCACAAAATAGCCGTAGCTCAGTGCTCATGTTGTCACGATGCTGACAACGCAAAATTTGAATTTGCAATGTAAAAAAAAAATATTTCTATATGTTTAAACAAATTGTTTGGACATAAATAATGCTGGTAAACTCTTTTCAGAAATATTCAAATAAAATAAATAATACGGGCCAAACATAATTTATAGGTCTCAGCTCATAAAGCGTTTATTGAGTCTAACGTCTAAAACTATTATTTGCAGAGTCTATTCGCGCGCCGTATTCTTATCTTATCCCATTTTTTTCAAGAAAAATAACTGAAGTATAAAACTTACTTTAACTATAATAATTAGAAATTTCTATTAGTGAAAACTTTCATAATGTAAATTTATTTAATATAATCTGTATATTGATATTTACTAAAAATTGTCGATCTGGTCAGAGAAAACATGTAATAAATACACTACCTCTTTTGTATATTTTTGAAGTAAAACAGATTTAAATAACACATGAGCTCAGAAGTGAACATGGGTGGTTAATAAAGACAGTCAGCTTCTAATATTTTGAAGATGGAAATATATCTGTCACTACCGTCCCATGATCGAAGTCTGTAGGCAAAGTTTTCTGACTGTACCATTTAGTAATTTAAAAGAGGAAGAAATGTTAATATTGTTCCACTTTAATTGACATTATCATTGTTAAAACAAATGTACTTAATGTGCATTGTTTAAAATCGCATTACTTAAACGCTCATGGTTCCACTCTGACACGAATTGATGGCGTAAATTAAAAACTTCATTAATGTACGGCTCTTTTAATGTCAGATTTATTTTCCCGCATTTCTGCAAACGTACAATGGGAACCTTTCGTTACTTAACTTCCTGGTTCCCTAGAGATTTTTATTTATTGTTGAATGTTGTTTAAATACGTGACCAATAATTCAAATAAAAATCGTGTAAAGCAGACTTAATTAGCAAACAAATTTAATGTAACTGTCTCCGTGGCGCAGTGATTTACCGTTTGCCTTGAAACAGAGTACTGGGGTTCGATAACAGGCGACATAAGTAGCGGAGAAGGGATGGCGAAAGGTGTTTTTTGAATCATCTCGGCTAGTCACCCTCAAGTTAATCTACTGACATAACTGCATTGCTCTGTTCCGGCAATAAAACATACAAGAGCCAGAAGTATTCCGGGCCATCACGCATTACCATTTATGGTGACTGTTACTTAAAAGTTGTAATTAGGTCAAAGGTCAACCAAAATACAATGTACATGTATTGATTTTAATTTCCAATCATTGGCAACATCATTTTGCTATTAGATCACTAATGTCTTGTTCCGAAACATTAGATCTTGATGAAACTGAATCAATTGGATTAGAAATCATGGGGCGAGTGTCTAAGTGACTATGCAAACATTAACAACGCTAATGTATAGTGTCATGAGAACACAGTTTTTTTTTATATCGTCTTCGTGTATATTATTGGTTCAAAATCGTTATAAGAATAATAGAAAAAAAAACTAATTTAAAACACAGTGAACGTTAACTTTAGTTACATTGTATTAAAATTATTACATTATTGCTCACTTTAATTACTAAAAGTAGAACTGACAAAATTTCTTATAAAAATTACGCTAACAAAATACATTGTCTGCAGAGAAGATTAAGAGATTTTTAACAACAGTATTTTCATTATTTGCTAATAACAAAGCGTTTTAGTCTAAGAAATAGCATTTTGGATCAATTCGTGTAGATTACGCTTAACAAGATAAATGTTTTTATCATTGGTAAAGGCTATTTCTGATCCCATTGTTAATAACTATTTACCTTTGAAACAGAGGGTAAAATTAAGTATAAAACAGCAAACCGTGCCGAAATTCAATTATGGGTAATACTCTTTAAAAATCATTTTTTATGTAAACTATTTTTAAAAACTAATAAAGAATAACAATTTTTTTTTCATTCCTTAAAAATAAAAAATAGTATCAATAGAAGTAAATTTTAACAAAAACAAGACCAATTTTTTTATTCCTTTCACTTTAGCTGTTACATAAACCGTATATATACGTAATATAAATAAGTAAGTTGCATTACTTTTTTGTAAGATATAACATCAATATCTATTTATTTATATATAATATCATTAAATAAACTCACTGAACAGATTGTTACTATTCACGTCAGATACGAGTGAGTATTCAACAAAGCTTTCCTTTAACACAAAGAACATATCAAAATTCGGTTTCGAAACAAAGTACCAACCTCTAATTTACTACGAATAATAAATTTTATTTGATTTATTATTCGTACTTTATTATTTTGATGAAATAATCTATTCTAAAGTTAATTAATGAATGACACAAGCTATAATAGTTGATAATACATTTTTTAATTCCAAAAAAAAATAGACATAATGCAGAGAAAAAAAATGTAATTTGTAAAATAAAAATGACCATCTTATTACATAAAAATTCCGTTCGAATTTCTCCAGTTACAATTTCACATCAGTTAGTGTCAAAAACACGTGAATCTTAGAATTCATCATTAAAGTGATAAAAACGAATGTTGAAACGCAATTCTTAAAAACTCTTTAAAATGAAAAGGAGCCTTCACTCTCTGAGGTAAGTAAATGGCACAAATTGAATAGCTTTTGTTTTCCCTCTCAGACTGACAGGCCTTTGGAGATCCGATTCATATTGAGGCTTATTTCAGCGAAAGAACAATAATGAGTTTTCTGATTGTGATATATATTTTTTTTTTTTATTTTATTCAGGTTTGTGGAAAAATTTAATGGCTGTTATTTAATTTTTAACAATAAACCACTTAAATCGGTAAGCGTCGCTATTCATATTTACCTTATTGGATCTATTAATAATGATTAAACATATGATATTGATTCAAGCGTTATTTGGCGGACCTCCATGTTTCGATTAAACGAAAAAATTGGTAATTTTCGCTTTTTTAAATGAAAATATTACGACTAAATTACAATCTCAACGTTTTTCGCAACTACACTTGGCATATTCGGCATATTTGGCACATTCGTTTCGGCAATTACATTTACAATAAATTAAATTGTAAGTACTTATCAATAAGTAGTAAATTTTTTGACATTCAATATGTGTCCTAAATGTTGTAATTTATAAATTTGAAATGCGGTAGCGACTATTTTAATTTTAAACAATATAAAGTTTAAATAATTATCCAAATTATGATGATAATTATTTTCTTTCATTACACTTCACTGTTATTTAATTAAGCAATTGCCCAAAGTTATACTGTGTTTGTGTTGCTAACACACAAGTTAATTAAACAAATTTCAAGCAACCATGGAGCATATATTAATTAACTGCAGCGACCCAGTTCTTTCGACAACTGTTTCAGAAACTCTATGACACGGCACAGTAGTGTTACTTTCAGAAGTGTAGGTAATTAGTTGTCAGCTGTAATAAACGCAGAATTGACAATACTGCATGGACAAATTAAATATTTTTTTGAGGGGTTTAGATAAAGAAAATAATAAATCAGTGATACATATATATACATACATATGGATGTTTTAGTCACGATTCCGTACTAATGACATGTCTCAAGTTGCATTGAAAAGCAAGCGCTACCTAGTGGGGTCGTGCAGTCTAGCAGCGTGGTGTGGTTATGCGGTGATCACGGTGAGTCATGGTTTAACTACCGCCGAGAACATGTCTCCAGGGAACTGTACCGTAATCCATAGTGATTTATTATCGATTCGTTAAATGAAGTTAAATAATGATCATAATATTAATAGGGTTAATCTTTATATCCAATTATTATTATTGGATAGACCCGCAACTATATCTTAAGCAGCTATACTGTAACATGTACGGGAACTAGCGATATCAAAACATGAATACACAACTCCGATGTTACTGTAGTATGGTATATTACCAATTGTCCCTATGGTTTAACAATGTAAATGGATAGATACTTATGTGGACTATAAGACTATAAACACATTGAAATGTGTGTACATAAAGCTACGCAGCTGAAAATAATCAAAGTAAAGGAGGAAATACTTTATCTGATTTTTTTTTCAATAGTTCACTATCTCCAGCCCGTTGTTAATAAGAAATGACCTAGGTAAGCAAATGTTGTTTGGTGGTATAATGGATATATTCATTATTATTATAACTTGAGCTAGTTGATATTGATGTTGATGTTGGTACATAGTGTAATAAATTGGTTAATTGAAAACATGATGCCGTCGACTAATGGCTTGGATTATAATATATGTAAGCAAACGCAACCATCAGAGTATGTCATGTATTTTAGATTACAATATTGATATGTGAATATAGAATGAGACACTAGAGTCATGAAAGTATATGAACAACAGTTAAGAATTCTTTTAAACAGGTTTTTTAATCGGTAATCATTTAATCATTTGATCTCACTTTTATCTGATGTTACTGTGTCACTGAGGCAGTAGCTGGTGGAGTGAATTGGCCCAGAATACTACTGGCTCCTACATGTATTATCACCGAAACAGAACAATGTTGTTATGATGGCAGATCAATACCGTGAAGGTGTTGGTTAGCCAGGCGGATTTTAAAAACCATCTAGAGCTCTTTACTGGCACGGCCCGGGTATCGACCCCGGGTGCTCGGCGTTACCTGGCGAGCGGTAAACCAGTGCGCTACGGAGGCAGTCGAAAGTGTCAAAGAACAATTTTCGAATTACTTACCGCTATTACATAACCATTGTATTCTTCGAACCGCATATATGAGAGCTGTAGAATCGTGGACCAGCACACATCACCATCTACGGCCTTATTGTTATATCGTGTAAAATGGATGTCGTATTAGCCTTTCATCAATGTAAAAAAATGCCGTTTGACTGCAGAATAAGGCATTTCTGTGGAAACAGTCTAGCAACGGAAACCTTTATCTTTCTGTTAACGACATTTTTAGAAGTTTATTATACCATTTAATCACATTTTGTTATATTTATTATGCCTCGCGTTTTTCTCTATTTCAATTTCATGTACTTTTTGTATTCCTGCACGTACTGATGGTATTTTTTATCGTCGACCCTAAAGGATGACGGAAGAAAAATGCATTTATGTGCAGCAACACGTTGAAAATAAAGTTTATATAAATAAAATATCCTATATTAAATATTGCTCTGCATCATAACTTCATCATGAAAAGAGTTTTACTCTAATAATTTAACACTGCGCTATCTCGTTTCACTTCCGCTTGAAATTTCAAGTTTAGGAAAGCGTTGAGAATTTTCAGAAATACCATTACATTTTCCTTCTTTAATTTTTTTATTTTAGGAAAATACATTCAACTAATTTAGTAACTTTTAATTAGCTTAACTATAAAATATATAAGCAAATATCTCAATGTTTACTTAGAGATTGTAATTGTTTTTTCTAAAAAAACTTTTAATTAAAAAAAAGACGATTATAATATAACAAATAGCAGTTGAACATGAACTTTCTATTGTTTTATTTATCTTATATATTTATATAACACTTTGGTTACTTTAAATACAATCTTATCCGCAGATTATTTCATTCCATTTATATTGTAAAACAAACAAAAATTCAATGTTCACTAAAAGTGGATTTTAATAGCACAAATCAAACAATATAATAGAATGAATAGATAACAATTAATCTATTAGGAAAGTTGCTAAGCACATACGGAAATAATAATATTTTTGCGACGAACTTATTAAATGGCTTTTACTATTTTAAAAGGACCGGAACACGTGATTTCAAAGCTTTTTCTTAACTTTTCTATTGTACTTAACCAGCTGTTAGCTTCTTGACAATAACGACAAAAATGTTAATAATAAGTTGTGTTGTAGGTATTATAGATTTCATATTAGTTTATCTTATTACATCATGACATATTACAAAGAATGATTGATCTAAAACCACTGAACTCCATAGCACATTAACAACAATAAAAAATTCTTTTGAATTTAGAAAAAGATCTTTATTAATCTACATAGTATTAAAATAGTATTTCTAACAGAAAGAATACCAAATTGTCATTTATAAATTAGTTACATATTATAAAAAATATTACAAATTGTTTTTTTATTAATAAAATTATGAAAGACGTTTGCAAAACAAAAAATTATCATTTTATATGCGTTAGTAAAACAGAATGGTAAGTAGACTGACTAGAGGGGAAGATGGGAGAGCGTTATTTCAATTTGCACTGAGCTTAACATTTCAATATTTACATAATAGTTTAGCTGAAACTAATGGTTTAAAATGTACATTAGGTGCATCCTCGGATATTAGTTCAGCTAATTCATGCTTCAAGTAATAAAGCATACTTGCAGATCATTCATTTGTTATGTACTTTGTTGCATACAAATTCTGTATTTGCACTTACCTCATAGAGTTATGATATATTAATTAAGTAATCTGCATTTTAATTAACAAACAAAATTGATTATTTATTTTCAATTTACCAATACAACAAAATGGTAATTCGACAGAATTCTACAAAGGACATATAAAAATCAAAATTTTTTCCGTTAAAAAATATCTATATCCGATCTTGAAATGTAATCCTTTATGAAACTGTATTAATGTAATTTACTGTTAATATTGCCTATAAAGCAATCTGATATTATTATTTATGAGAACTATTTATAATCTGTACATTCGTAATCCCAATATAATTAACAAGCAAACATTAGTTCCCTTGTATCTATCATCTTATTGTAGAGTCAGCAAACACAATAAATCCCCACCTTCATTTCGCAATAACCACACGTGATTGGATTCAGACGGCCTTATGTAGGTGAAATTAGTATTGGCGGTCTTCCGTCCATTCGGGTCAAATCGTACCAGACAAAGATGTAATATTTATTTAGACAACGTCGTTAGACAGTTGTTAGTTTACGAGTATATGTCTGAACTATGAAACAGTTGACACTTGAAAATTGAAACTAATTTCTACGTAATTAATACGCTATGGTTATCCCATTTTTAATAGCGATTAATGCGTCACAATGAGGGCTGGCATTGTTTTTCAAATTTTATGAGACCTATTTGCTATACATTTTTCCAACAAAAAAGGTACATCATAATTCGGTCGATTTTATAAAATCTTTTCATTTAAGTAATTTTTTTGCTATCATGTTTTTGTGGTAAATAACGTTGTGGTAAATTTCGTTTCATAGGATAGGTTGAAACTTCTTTGGATTATAACGCCAATCACTTAATATCAAGATTTGCCTATACAGCACCAACCTGCGCTCTTCCAATAAATAATCTAGCTGCAAAGACTTTCAAGCAGGAATATTGTGATACATTTATTCAGCGGTAGAAATAATCTCACGGGTATGACCTTCCTGCACAGTATTCTGTTAATAATAATATTCATTTTCAAATGTAATGGCTTTATTTTAAATTTTCATTTTATTTATCTATGCTGCGAAATAATTTATGTGGCAATTCGATTGCACACTTTTAAATTGACATTGAATCCATATGATATCAAGTGAACAAACTGGCTCGCTTATTGTGACAGCCGTAATATAGCAATGGTGTTATGGCGCATCTTAAAATAAGGACTATCTCTTTTATAGAATACCGTAACAAAAGAAAGTGATATGATTGCATGAGTGTTACAAAATGTTCTATTGCTTACATTTAAAATTTAACTTCGTTTGTTTTACATTTGCTGCGTGCGTGAAATCACACACACATATATATATATATATATATA
>DWQX01002935.1:0-19697 GCA_018245475.1 Pharmacophagus antenor
ATATATAAATTGTACTGATGGCATATTTAATAGTAAGCAAATGCTATTATTTAGGCACTTAATGGTAGTAGAAATAAAGACTATAGTGATAGAAGCTAATTTTGTGTCATGATTTATTTATTTTTTATTTATACAAAAACTGTACAAGGATGACTTAATGCCTTAGGCATCATCTCTTAGTCTACCTTGGGTGATGGGAAGAAGAGATGAGGTAGGTGAAGTTTAAAAACAAAATAAATGTAACATAAAAGTAAAATATATACGTAAAAACATAAAACATACATAATAATGATTCAGGTGGTAGTAATAATAAAAAAAATACATTAAAAACATTTATAGAGCTATATTTATCTATTACCCATTAAAATTCATGACAATTTATTTAATGGTCTTTAATAATCATTACTACAATTCTTGATAAAGAAATGATCATGTATGCTAAACATATTTATTTTACGCATCCATATCAGAATTTACGTTTGCTCATATTGGAATGATCCATGGGGTTGAATAAACCACATTTCATCACTTTGGTCCATCAGAAGACAAAAACTAACTTAATAAAATTTTGGTTCAAAATTGTTTTCGATCATGGTGCAAATATGCTTCTAACCACTATTTTAATACTCTATAAAATTTCTATATAAAGTTTCTGAAATAGTAGTAGTATATTGTCCCATAGCAAAAAAAAAAACAAAAATATGCATAGGTCTGAACATGGTAAACATAACTGCAATGGTGTGCCACATAACTCCTCTCAATGCATCCAAAGGGTATTCATTTGTGCAAAGACAATATTAAATTAAGCTATATACATTCCTGAGAAACTGAAAATTGATAATCTCAAACAAATTTTTATATAATGATACATTTTATGCAAATCAAAGTAAGGCTAAAATTATTATGATTGCAAGATAATGTTGAAAACAAATCACATAATAAACACAAGTAACATTTTCAATGACATTGCACTTATATTTGTTTATCTGATTAAATATAAATAGTTCTGTTCAAATCTGTTATAATAACAATCATGTGATTGTAAGTGCATAAAGAAAAATATCCACAGTGAAGAAAAATAGTTTAAATATTTAGCTAACATACCCATATATGAAAACTCTCATAACACTCTATAGTATAGTTGACTTCTAAAACTTCAGTAAGGGGTGGTGCCAGAAGTCAAAGTATATAATTATTACGTCAAGTGAAGTTTAATGCAAAACTGGCGGAAAATGGGTATCAATCCATATAATTAGGCTGCCTGTTCACTGTAGCAGAGTGAGGTGGCAGAGCCGTGAGAGTGGTATAAATTCACCAATAAATAAAATTTCCACTACTCGTCAGTGGATAGTGAGCTGTGAACTAGTTTCCAAATTCATACAAAATCGAGCAGAGTGAGTACTTGACGCGAAGTATAGGAGCATGGTAGCCTTTGGCTGCCTCCGTGACGCGGTAGTTTACTCTCTTGCCTTGTAACGCAGAGGTCCCGGGTTCGGTTTCCGGGTCGCAGAAGTAGCGGATTCTGGATGAAGGTAAGGTTTTTTAAACCCGTCTGGCTAGCTACCACCCTCGATGTCAATCTGCCGTCATTACAGCATTTCTATGTTCGGGCCGTCATACATATAGGTGCCAGAAGTATTCTGGGCGAACACGCTTCACTGTCTATGGCCTCATTTTCAATTACTATTAGGTGAAATCGAGGACAAGTGTTACCCCATAACCGCTAGATAAAAGTGGAGAGCCGAAACGAGCACGGCGCGGGTGGCGTTGCTCCGCTCTTATAAACAGACAGTCCGCTACTCAACTTCGCATAACTCTCTTACACTCCGTTCCATTATTCTTGTCTATCAGCGCCCTGCTTTAATGCTATCGGCATCCAGACCGCACCCACTTGGTCTGACTTGTAGAGTTGAATGATATCGACACTTTGTACGCGCGCGCGATCGTCAGCCAATTTTAGACAGAGCATTTATTCAAACTGTTAAAATGCTTTATCCAAAATTCTTCAGTCTACGATTCGTATTTATTTATTATAATTATGGCAATACAAGTGTTTAGCATGTTTTCTGATTGCTGTCTAATTACTGTTTTTTTCTTTAATTTCCCAAATCAAAGGAGGTGGGTATTTATAATCTAATTCGTGATTGTATATATATGTGGACCCGGAGCGTCTGAATGTAGGCACCTGTTTTGATCAAGTTGTTCCGTTTGTTTCAATCATAAGTTTACTCAAAAAAAATCTCATCGAAATATTAAAGATTTTTTCTTTAAATGTTATTTGTACGAGGTCCTCGTTTTTGTTGTGTTTTGTTATTTTTTTATTATTGCATCTTCTCATTTATCTATTGTTTAATTTTTGTATTTTCATTTTATAACGATCTGCATATGACTATCATTTATATCATAAATATCTTCTTAACGTGATAAATTCCCTTTTATTGAGTCAGTTACTACACCTTTAACCTCATTCAAATAAATTATGTATATTATTGGTACACGAGTATGGAAATGAATCGGATAATAGTAAAGAATAATATTGCAGATAGATCACGCAGTTGTTATGTCTACTAGTAAGTGTGAACATTTGTTAATAAATATGCATTTATTTAAAGTAGTGTTACATTATTAAATCAATACGATACACTCTGCCCTTTGCAGGCTTGAACAGAACTACTTTTCACCGGACTAAGCTATGTTTGGTTTTCATTATCTGTGGAAAAATTTCCGATTCTATGTTCCATTTGTGTATATACATACGTATTACGTAAATGGAACGCGGTCGCATTGGCTTACTGATTTCATTTTATCGTAATGTTATTTTTTTTAATCAAAATACGCGTATTGCGTACTTTTTTTATCTTTGTATCGCTAATAATTTTCAATGCGTAACGTGTACAGAAGTTTGAGATCAATGTTAATGACGGAAACTTAAAAAAATCTCTTATCCGTTTTTAATTGGTTATAAATGTAATATAGTGTTATATTTAATACTTCCTCTGTTTATCTATAGTAATAAAAATGTTGGATATTTTTTGGTATCAATGAAGCGATTCCAAAATTTACCTATATTTTCAAAATAATACTACACGAGGTTATATCATATTTTAAACAAAAAAAAAAGAATTATGTGCATATAAACATAGTTACCATTGCAGTGATGCTAAATTGTTGTAAATTGTACATTTTATTTAAACATTATTTAAGATAGACACCAGAAAGTTATCAAATGTTAGGTCTTGGAATTTTTTCAACGTTTATGGGCTAAAACTTAACCTCGATTTCACCTAATAATAGTGAGGTCGTATATGGTGAAGCGTATTCGCCCGAATGCATCTGGCTCACATATTTATGAAACCAGAACACAGCAATATTGTTAAAGCGGCAGATTGATATTGCTTTGCCAAAAGGCTTTATTGGCTTGCCAAAAGCGTTCGAAAAATCTTACCACCATCTAAACTCCACTATTTTTGTGGCCCGTGATTCTAACCCGAGATTTTCAACAAGGTAAGTGGATAAATCATTGCGAATAAGTTTGAGGCGACCGTTGCCTAAAACTTGCTGCAAACTACTAAAAACAATTAAGAGGTAGGACTTTAATTGTAGAGACACTTAGTGCCACCTAAGAGAAGATAATATTCTCTTAAAATACTCTTTATCTCAGCACACAGCACCGCTAGACGAAAGTGATTTTTCAGATAAGCACGTCATGTATCTGTGCGGTAAAAATGACTTCGTCTTGATAATGGTATTAAAACCGAACGGTACCTAACCACTATATATTCAACTGCACTTTTATCCATCACCGATATTTCTTAAAGTCAATGTGATTAAGGTTATTATCCTCCAAATATAACTATTTTTAAATCGTTGTTATTATTAGAATGTTTCAATTGCAACTTAATTAAAACATTCTTATGAAAACGGAATCGTTAAGATGGCTTTTTAATTATTTGGTTCTTTCAGGGCTACGTAAGAACAAAGATTTATGTGAAAGGCTTGTTCCAACCGCGACGGCTCGCCGCCATGGCTCCAAAGATGGCAACCCGCGGCTCAAGATGGAAAAGTGTCTCATTGTATCGAAGGTCACCAGATACGAGTATGAAAGGTACAGTTAGCAAAACAACATTTACTATTTTTGTTTTTTGTTTGTAAAAATTTAAATACTTTATTGTAGAATTCTAATGTAACATTATAGTTGTAATTTTAGGTGTTATGTGATTTACGGTGAGGATGTCTTGTGTTAACAATGTAGTAAACAAATTTTATTTCGTTACTTAATAAACCGGGGATCGGAAACTGTGTTCAATATAATGTTCTATATTACTTATTTATATTCTGTTCGTACGTGTATATTTTTTAAAGGAAATTTTATTATAATTCGTTGTTTGCAATATCTTATATATACTTACAATTTCATCAAGAGAATTCCTATCCTCCGATTTCGAGAGCTTTGAAAGTATAAACACCGATAAACTATTTAGGTCTGGTATTGACCTATAAGCATATCTATGTTTATAAACGCGAACATAATTATAATTTTATTGCAATTAATAGCTTTCTTTCAGACGTCATATGTTTTTAAGTCAGCTTGCCGTATTAATTTTAACTAATTGGAGGAATTTCGAAATATATCAAAACGATAATAAATTTCATTAAAGTATCGTTTTTTCGTGGAGGAATTATACAACGGATAAATTCGGGTAGTCCTCATTGTTGTCATAGAGACTGTTGAGTACGATTGCCGGAAGTCTCGATCCATCGTGGAAAACCTACGAGGTCACCGGAGACTGCTTTACCTACGTGTGAGATTAGGATATCATACTATAGTGTTAAACTGGTCGCATTTGTGTTCCGAACATAAATTGGGCCCGGGGCAGTGTTTTACAAACTATTTGGTCCCATGTCCCACATTTGAGTTAAAAAATTGTCTGCTCCTTCGAATATTGCAACTTTTATACAATGCCCCCCAAAAACAAATAAAAACCAAAAAATGCAATGAATTATATTTGCCAAATTTTTTAGAAAGTTGCTGATCGGCTCCTAAATGACAGAATTGCCTCCATGTGGGGCCTACTTCCCACCTTGGGAAACACTGACCTAGGGTGTACAATAACAAAATTTTAAGTGGGTAAATAATTTTACATCGATTTCCACCATAACCTGCCTTTTTCCAGAAGGCGCTTCCATAAAATTTCCTTCGCTATACAAAAAAAAAAAACTCGTACCTGTATCATCGTTACGAATAAATAGTGTCCGGTCTAACTTAAATTATAATGTAGCGAGACATGTTAAACACAACAAAGCGGTAAATTTAACCGACAATAACGCAATCTAGTTCGTTACAATGAGATGTTACAGGTAACACACACTAAATTTTTTCCTTTCGCCACCGTATTATTCTGAAACGAAAGTGAACAGAATATGGCTGTAATTTAAAAAAAAATATTTTTAAGTCTACTTTTTTATTAAAAAACTTTCAATTCTGCCTTCGTAAGCTCTAATACGCCTTTTAATTTACTTTTCTAATAATTTGATAAATGGAAGAGTTGGATGTTAAGCAAATTACCTCGGAAACATCTACATTATTGGTTAACTAAACCCATATCTCTACATGCTCTTTATTTATTTCTGAATGATAAAACGTTCTAATGCTTTATATATTCAACGATTGAAAAACCGTTTCGCTTAAGTGCCGACAAATGATTTTAATAAGTTCAATGATTATGACTGTGACATTGTTATTTGGAAAAAAAAATGGTGTCATCTAGACTGACATGTTATTCATTGTAGTTTAACACGTAGGAAAATCATTATATTTTATATACATTATATTAGATGTTAAAAATTCATTATACTCATAATAGTCGGTTTTCATCAATTTCAACTTTAATATCTGTCAGTAGCCTAAGTATCAAAAGAAATTAGAAAAATTCTTTATTTAAGAAAATAATTTGAATTTTAACACTGTTCACAAAATATTTGAAATAAATTTCCTGTATTTGCTAGATATTTAGAAATTTGAAGATTAAAATTGTAAGACAAGAGTTATAATATTAAATAAGATCAGTATTTTTATTCTGAAACCCACAAGAGAATGTAAAAATTATTAAGTCTACACCAATGCAATATTTACCCTTCAGACTGACTTTATTTAATAATAAAATTCCATTTTTATGATAACGTATCACGTATATTTTTTATCTTTCAATAAATATTACATGTGTGTCTTAGGCAGTGAAGGAAAATACTTGTTTTTATTTAGTATATAGAGCATTCCATTCATTTTATCTTTTATATAAGACATCATGAATTACCATATGAAACCCCAAAACGAGTTAAGGGGGGGCAATGAAATATCACATGTTTATTATTCGTCTATGACGCGATTTCTAATCTGAAAGGCGTTTATTCATCACGCTGATTAAATGTTGCATGTGTAGCAGCTTATTGTTAATGTTAACATATTGTGGACCCGACATTCTATCTCCAGCCGTACCCACTGGCGGGGTATATGTTTGCGTAAAATGTTTTTAAATTAGTCATGATTTCTTAGTTGTGAAAAATTGTAGGCGTAAATATATATTTTTTATTACAACTAAAATATATTTTTTTTCTATTTTCCAATAAGTAAGCATTTTTACGTAATAAACATTTCCATGTTCTCGTTACCTGTCCCGAACAAAAGCATGACGATGCATCTCCTCAATGGCCTCGAACGACGAAATAGGAATGACAAGGTATCTCGTCATCCGTCCGCAATGCGTTAAGAAATAAGATTTATTTTTACATATCATGTAAGTGTACTGAAAACCAGTTGATTAGCTGAGAGTACACACCTTTTTGATTCCTGTTTATTTTTTACTTATTTAATTATTTCTTATTTGTTACTTCAATTTCATGTCCAGATATTGTAAACTTGGAATCAAATAAACTATTTTCTTTCTTTCCTTCAGAAATTTTCAGATTTTAATAAGATAATATCTGTATTTCAAACTAAAGTATTGAAAAATTTTACGACGCGTATTAGTATCAGCAAAAATAATAGATATAGTCCCTTTTTCAAGTCTGAATATAGCAATATAAATGTATTATTATTTAAGAAGGATTAAGCGCTTAAGTAGCGTTTTCCTATACGTCTTCTGCAAGGTAGACATTTCAGTTAGTGTGCTGTCTTAATGTAAAGAGGTTTTAGTTTCTCTATCAATTTTTTTAAATTAAATTTTATCGCTTTGACAGGAGTTCTCTATAAAATACTTTATGTAGGAAAATACCTAAGGAAAATGTGTTTTCCCTGAACGAGAATGATTGACGATAATGAATTTTTAATGTTGTTTTTCGATTTTCAGATCAACATATTCTAGTTTTAATTTGCTAAACTATAAATAACTGAAATATAAATCATCGTATAAATTAACTCTTTCGCTACTTTAGTCACGTACACGTGAGGATCCGATCTTCTTACTAGATCCCGTTGTTACAAATATGTTATATGTTTATTAAAAATTTGATTAAATGTGCCACATATTTATGTGACAGAGTTACCATAGCAACTATTAATAGAGAATCCTGTGTTATTTACATGTGTCAGTTTGAAAAATGTCTAATTTCAACTAGTCGTATTTATATATTATGAATATATCCCTCATAATGGCAAATGATGTGATTTTTGAATACTAAAAGGTTTATCCAGCTTAACTGCTCTACTTTTTTCCAAGTAATACGTAGAACACCATCTACCACGTGTATATGTAAAAAAAATATATTTTTTGCCGTTAAAAGTGATACTAATAATGTTTTGGTTGTCCATGGTCATCATTGTGCATTCCAGACTGCACACACACATACATATGCATGGAGAGAATTGAAACTGATTTTTAGACAAATAGCCGCATTATGCATGTAAGGGTCAATAAGCCGATTTATATATTTCTAAGTTAATAACAAAATCAATGATTCTTTTTATATTTCTTGCAGTAACATTATCCATCTTTATCAAATACCTGCTATTTATATTGAATTACGAACGTCAACATGACGTGCGTCCATAATGAAATTTGAAATAAAGTAAACATCATATTTAATAGTAACTGCTTTACTAATGTGTTCACAGACATTGCCACGATTATATATCAGACTGTGAATTGGAAAAATTACTACGAAAGCGCGGCTCCGATTTTGAAGCTATGATTTCGAATCACAAGCTGCAGAAGGCCTTCGAAGAAAACGTCGCGAAGCGGTTGCGTGAAATGGGACACCAAGTGGAAATGGCCAGCAGGTACATAATATTATCCACCATTTATACTTCGTCATACTTAATAATTCCATGCGGTGGAGACAATTTAAAGAGTAAATAATTACCATTTTCTTTAAAGGTTATTCAAATTATTAATTATAGGTTCTTATTGATTGTTATCGACTTTCAAATCCCAGTGATTAAAGACCTGTAAACTCAAAGATGTTTCGATGTTATTTAGGCAGGTGGATACTACATGAAGAGAAAACCGTACCATAAACTATACTGCTGTTACTAGATGAAGTCAAAAGTAAATTAACAGCTGTTTGTCAACCCTAACCATTAGAAAACATCCCATCCGCGAAGGATATTTGCGATACGTAGATGGATGATATTTAATCTTGCTAATATATTGTAATTTCTCAATTCATGAGTTATTAAATATAGCTATATACCAAATTAAAATTATCCTCATTGGTTATTACCGATAAGATTTGCTAATATATGTTCGGGGACGTTGTTGTGATAAAAAATAATGTTAATATCAAGGTTATCTCGGCATTACGTACTGTTCGGTTCATCATCACACAGCCGCGCCAAAATTATATCTATTAGATTATTTACATTTTACAACGAATATTGACATTGTGTATAGTTTATGAAAAGTTGATATCGAAAAATTTAAATCTTTTATCTAATTTTAATTACATAAACTAAAATTTCAAATCATTATTATTTAAATATATTTCTAATGTTTATACAAAGTCATACCATATAGGTTATAAGTTAATTACGAGAAATATTTTCCTTTTTTTTACATAGTTATGTATAGATCCCTAATGGCGGTGTCTCAAGGGATACCACAGTGAATTATCTTTGGCCCCTATTACTTATCGGAACTAATTATAAACTATTAAGATAGGATCATATCTTCTTCGGTCCGAGTGAACAATATTCCTCTAATCATTTTATGACGTAAAATTGTTTATCTATGATCATATTCGTGTACCTCACATAATTAAACTCTGATCATAAACAGTACGGAAGTTATCACGAACTACGTTATTATAACTGAAGAGAAATATATCTTGTTGTTGTTACATGCAACTGTTATTGTAAGGAAAAGTCCCATATTCAATTAATTAAACGGTAGCCGATGGTCTTGTTAATGAAGAATTATACGATTGTTGTGATCCATAAATAAATGATTCTACATGTTTATAACTTATATATAACTTGAGAAGTGCAATAATAACATTCTTGTAAAACCAGGTCAAAGATAAAAATGTATAGATATCAATTTATGACGAACTGTCAAAGGCGCCGAGAGAGTGTGTTGAAAATGTTTTTGTTTGTGCTTAAGACAAATGTTCCCATGTACAGTATCGACAAAGATTTTATTAGGTAAAGAGCGTTTGTCTGGTTTTTTCCATAACAAACAAGGGGATTCAAATTTCAATGAAACTTTATTATCTGAGTCGTGTCACGAAAATTGTTACACGTTCTGGTAGAGGAATAATCTTAATATTTAATAAAAGAATTAACAAGCCAAAGACCGCATATGGTGGAAGGCATTGGCGAAGGCCTATGTCCAGCAGTTGACTGACATAGGCTGCTAATGACGAACAAGCCTAGAGAAGCGGGATATTAACACCTCAAGGACTGGGAACAAATCTGTGAGATATACGCCTGGGAACAAAAATATTCTCTATGGAATTTTTTAGAGTACAATATAAACTTAATAACATGCATTAGTTTTTGAAGTCCTTTATTGCCCACTATTACGGCTCTATATGATCACATAAATAATTTAACGAAACACGCCTCATGAGCGGTTCATAACAAATGGGACACTAAACCCAATAAATATTACGGTCCTTTAAGTATTAAAAGACAATGAGGCTATAAAGCTTCTTCGTCCAGAATATTTTCTCACATGTATAGCTATAGCAAAAATGCAAAGCTGTAATAGAACATTGGCATTAAGAGTGGTAGTTAGCTAGAAGAGTTCGAAAAAATCTTTCCATATTTATGTAGTTCGGGATCCGAACCCGGAATCTCCTTGCTATAACGCAAGCGATAAATCACTACGCCCTGGAGGCAGTTCATTACCCCAGAAGTATTTATTGACGATTCTAATTTTTGGTATAAATCACTTGTGTTTGTATACAGGTTGACGTATAACGATGAATTAATCAACTGGTGCGATGTGGTGGTTCCGTGCGGAGGAGACGGCACTTTCTTATTGGCGGCGTCCAGGGTCAGAGATGCCAAGTTAGTTTTGTATATTTAATATATCTTTTATTACATCTTATTGTTTTATCTTATTATTTTATTATATCTATTGTTCATCATCTTTTGTGCACTATTGTGATGCTACTTTGAGGATAGCTGTTATGAATACAACACTTAGTTTCTGAAACATTTTCATTGAAACGACATTTTACTTTCTTATACAAAAAAAAAATCCGCCATTAAAATTTAGATCAGTGGTGGTGATAAAGTGATAAATATGACAATAAGATAAAGCCTTAATATTTAGATGTTTCACAGCGTTATATTAATTTTTGTGATATGTTTCATTTCGCTACCTCTGTTATTACACTAGGGTTTTATTGGGTAAGAATGATCACTTAAAACTTACATACTTTCAGAATGTAGGATATTTTTTAAAGAATTATTTCAAAAACTGAAGTTATTTAGCGTCCTATCTCTTCCAAAAGTGAACAAAGTAATGTTTGATAACTACTTCGTAGAGATAGAATAAGAGTTAAATAAGTAGACGGTCTTCGATGAGAGTGACAAACCACAGGCCATTTCGCATAAAGTATGTATATATATATATATATGTATACATATATGTATAGTATAAACATTACTTTTATGTTTCAATTGATTTTAAAGCTGTAGTAATTTAAGATCTGTAGTGAACCTACGTGGTTTCGATCCCGTTTTCGTATTGTAAAATGCGAAACATAATAACATTTGAAACTGAGCCTATCATTACTTTTATTAAGTAACATATTTTTTTGCTTGTAACACTAACTACAAATAATACCCGTTTCAACAAAATAAAACGTTCTATATGTTTTTTTCTCAGCAAGCCAGTGATTGGTTTCAACAGCGCACCACACAAGTCTGTTGGTCGTTTGTGCCTTCCCACATGGTGTTCTAATGACGTCAAGGGTGCGCTGCAAGCCCTGAAGGAGGTATTTGAAAATCTTTTGCTATGCGTATGTTATAACAAGACGTCTTAGGCAGGGATATAGCATTTGCTAACACTTTTTTGTCATAATATTTAGTGCGGCCTATTTCTGAATTATATACGGTTTTTAATAGCATGAATTATGAGATCTTGAATTAAAATGTCCTATATATTTACTTTATATTAACTTTAAATCTATATAAAAGAAGCGCAGAGGAATTATTATGGAGGATTTACTAATAATTAACAAAATATGATTATTTTGAAAAAGTTATGTATAGTCTTAAAATATACGTAACGAATAGGAAGTTCTTCATTAACGTTGGATAAAAAGTTGTATATTCTTAACAATGTCAATTTTTTATTTTTGTTTAGCTGAAATAAGCTACTGCTTCAATTAGAGCTCAAGCTATTTGGAAACGCAATTGTGTCAGGATTCATAATAGTGTCTTATAGGCTATGTACACTAGAATAAAGATTATGTGCATTTTGTTCTAGTCGAATGTTGCTTTAGGAAAACTTACTGTAATAATTAAATACAAAACACTCTTTTGTAATTTACATAATAGCTGTAAACACACTGTAGAAAAAAGTGGGATTAAAAAATCCAAGATGACATGAAAAGTGTAAAACTATCGTTTAATGCGAATGTTAATAGTCTTTATACCGTAAACATTTGTTACGCAAATATTATACACCTGATATGCGTTCAGGGCAGGTTCAGATTGATGCGTCGTTCCAGGATACGCACCACCATAACCTGCGAGGCGAAACTCCTTGACACCATCACGCCCGTAGATCTGCACACGCTGCACTATTGCAGGTCCGTATTTATTATAATTCATACTAAAATATAGACATTTGATTATTTTTTTGGCTATACTTATTTAGGGTATCACAGAAACCATATATAATTTCCAAAAGGGATCAAGAGCGTAAGTTGTGTAGAACTTCTCTCTGAAAAGTTTTAGCACGTTAACTGCTGCTTTAAAAATAAATAAAAAAAGTGAAAAGAAATAGAACTTTATTTAAATATTGTAAGATCGTGTTCCAACACTAAAGTGGTCATGACCCCACTTGCGCTCTTGTACTATATATGCATGCGTGCGAAACACCTGACACGCACGTTAACAAATCGGACGCACCAAAATAAATATGAACCTTAAAGTTTTTTTCAAATGTCAAACAACCTAATTTGAAACAAAACAAATACAGAATATGTAAACTCTACTGCAAATCTTTGAAAAATTGTATACATATGTACGCAATTCTGTTGACCAGCAGTTATCAGATTGCCTTTTAATATAGAGATATCTGGTTTCGTTAGAAAGAGTTTTTGAGAACTCGCTTGGAAAGCTACGGTACTCCATATCAACCTGCCACCATTACTGCTTTGCTGTATTCCGGCAGTTATACTTGAAAGTCAGTGTGTACTGCACCTTCACAATTTATTCTCATTGTCACTTAAAATAATTTGAAATGGAGGTTGAGTTATTTGCCCAAAAGAAGTTCCGTTTCATTTTAAACAATAAAACACATACGTTAGGGGACATCTCTTTTCCTTTTGCTAACAATAATTTTGTTATTGTTGTTTTTTTGTGTGCATTTTTTGGAGAGTAATATTGTATTATCATGTCCATATTATGTTTATGAAATATATATTTATTTCATTTATGTAATTAATTAAAGAGATGACCATAGGTTGCATACTGATTTTGAAATTCACTCACGTTACCACAGTTAGTGAATACTATACATACTTGATCAGGCTAATCACAGGCCTCTTGTTTTCTTTTATTACTTGATCTATGTAAAAGTATTTGTAGTCCAAGATAATAAAACGAAAGTTTTGTTGAAATAGAAAACATATTTTTCATAGAACGTAAACATTGTAATTATGATAAATAATTAATTGATAATAAGCTCAGTGCATACGTGTGATGAAAGTTTTTTATACAATTATGTCTTATACAAGCATGTGTGGTATATAAGTATGTTTTTTTTAACCCATTGATTGCCAACTACAACACATCTCGTAGGGGATGCAGTAATTTTACATTAATTAGAAAGTCATTTGATTTAAAAATTATTAGAAAGAATGAGTGAAAAATGTATGTAGAGAGATAATATTAATTATTAATTTTAATTATTTAGTTATAACTTAGATCAAAACATCATGTATTATTAAAATGAAAACCGTGGCGCCCACGACACCGCGTGCTTAATTTGCGTGGCAGTCAATGGGTTAAGTATATTTTATTTATTGCCTTCAATTATTAAAGAAAGAAAAGTTAAAAAAGTCGTAACATACCAGTATATTACATATGTTACATATTTTTAATTTATTTATTTGTACAGAGATATTAACTAACCTAATTTGATAAAGGTCGAGGAAAAAATATTAGATCGTAAGATCTTTAATAACTCACGATAAATTATCAGCTGATATCAACACTGTATTCGCTATTTGTAGGTATCCGCCTATGACAAATATACACGAAACTCATGATATCCAAGCGGGGGATATTGACAAGGTGAATGCCGAAGCGAGCATAACTTTGTCAACGAAAGTTCTGCCATTCCTCGCACTCAATGAGGTAAGTGTTTTTATACGATAGATGGTCAAGTGAATCTTTCTAAGAGTTGCGAGATTGATGTGTTTTTCACAACACTACCATTAGAACTAGATTTTAAATTCCTTACTCCAGAGGTTGCAGTACTCACAAAACACTACGTCTTAACACAGTAATGAAATAAAATACGTCAGAAAAAATGATTTGCGTGATATTTTCCTACGACCTATCCTTTTATTTACGTAGTGTTATCCGCTATCTTATAGCTTGTGGATTCCGGATCTACTAAGTAAAATAATTTGGATGGTGTTAGTTTTATCCCAGGAAACGACGCTTCACTAGCTAATGCTTCGTTGTCATTTAATATTATGTGAAATTAAAGTTAGATATAGGCCATTAACAATATAAAAAATAAATGTATCTATTATAAATGAAGAAGTATTTGTATTTTTGCTGTTATTTCATTCTTTTACTCCTTTACGTTCAGATAATTTAAAAAATTCTCTACAAGGCGTGCTCATTTCAATATCAGTCATCTCTCTCTGTCCCGCCAAGGTGTTCATTGGTGAAAGCGTGACATCGAGGGTATCGCTGTTACGTTTGCAAATCGATAATGGAAAATGGACGCACACGAAAAGCTCTGGTCTTTGCGTCACAACAGGCACTGGAAGCACTTCATGGCATTTCAGGTGAAAATTAATGTTTCCACTATTAAATGTGTTTTCACATTTTTATCTCACATATTTCATTACTAGAACAGTATATTCGTAACCTGTGTTATAGAGTAGTTTGTTACAAAAAATTACAAGTAATCTGTTGAAAGAGGTAAGTTATTAGAGAAAGTTTGTCTGAATATAAAGAATCTTTCGTTATTCTATATTTTTTCTTAAAAAAATGCCTTATTTTTTAATAACTATTAACTAATATATGTAATGTGAACAATGAATATAAACAATTTGTATAATTTATAATATGGTACCACCCCCCTAGAACAAAAATTTACTACTGTTCATAGTCTGTTAGAAAGGGTACTTCTTTACTTTATAATAAAAATGTTATTAAATCTTCAGTATAAATTGCCTTCGAACACACTCGGTATTGGAGTTAATGAAGATATTGGGCGAAGAGTTTAATGTTAATTTGGAGATCAGCATTGAACGCGCTAGGGAAGTGGCCGAGAGGTACAACCAGAAGCTGATGTTTGCACCGGGTGAGTATCGTAATTATTTTACGAGTCTACTGAACAAATAGGAGAATATTTAAAAAAATCTCATGCCACATAAGGCTTATTAATTATTAAGTACAATTTCATAATTTTAAATAAAGCGTTGCTAAAGTAATTCACTTAAACTTACACTTGACCTTCAGGTCACATGGTTTTAAGTAATTGTTATATATGTGACTACCGGAACACAGCAATGCTGTTATGGCTTCAGCTTTATATTTAGTGTGGGCAGCTAACAATGTTGGTTTGGGAAAACCCCTATCCAACCTAACCATTATTTACGTGGCCTTGAAATTTAACAAGGGTTAGGAAGGAAAATGTGTACTATTATGTTTTGGATCGTTATAATACGTCTATCTGGTAGTACTAATGATCGAAGTCATCACGTTCGCAGACTCCGATCAGCTGGCATACTCTGTGCGCGAGTACATAACGTTCGAGGAGTGGCCGGCGCCGCGCGGGCTGCGCGTGCGCGACCGCGCTTCCGCCGTTCGCGTGTGCTCGCACTGCACGGACGCAGGTAACCATACGACACAGGTTAACCGAGTTACGATAGCAACGAAGATATAGTAAGGGTGGAAGGATTTACTGCTGGTATTTATCTTTCCAGAGACCACTTAAACAGATTATGTGATTGGCATATGGCTAAACATAGTGTAAATAATATATAATTTAACTGAGCCATGAAGTAAATTGATGGTATAAAGTCTTCCAGTTGCGGTCGCATACCGGTAGAAGGTACATGCTCGAACTATGTGGAGATGCTTGGTGGAGACCTACATTTAGCAGTAGACTGATGATGATGATAAAGTATACCTACACCTTAATTAATCATTCTTAACATTCAATATTTGTGCTAATAATTATATCTAGTTCTTGAAACCTGCACCTTTATTGTGAAAAGTAAATGAAAAATAAAAAAATCAGGTCTGGTCATTGACGGCAGCGTGTCGTTTCCCTTCAACGACGGTACTCAGGCGCTGCTGGAGATACACCCGGAGGATTCTTTGATGACCGTGCAGATGGAGGACGCATTGCCGTACTGAATGGACGCGCACAGATTGACACAAGATTTGCTTGAACGGTGAGATTTCAAAACATGACAATTTCTAGATAAGAACTACTCAACTAAGTCTCGTCCGTTAAATGCCAACGCTATTTATAAAAAATTCAAACATGTAAAATTCAAGTAAATTTTTCCCAAAAATAAAATTAATTCCGCTGTTTTCTTATAGACTTAACAACAGTTAAATTAGAAATTTTTGGACAATTTTGATGATATTTTATTAATGAAATTAAACTTGATATCCTTAGGTGTTCGTCAACGGATGAGACGAGTTATTTAGTCAGACAACTACACACTAACACCACCTGAAGAGAGAAGGAGGATTTGTAGAATAATATACAGCCAATTAATTTGGCTTACTATTAAAAGGTAATATCGCGGAACAATCCTGTGCTATGACTGAAATTGCAGCACAAGACAACAAATTGAATTCAATTATGTCGACAGAATGGATTATAGTATAGGTGTTTGTAATATATGTGAAGGATCAATAACTTAGAGAATGTTAAGGGCTGCTAAATAAATTGATTCCTGTTTGAAATATCATAGAAAAGAGATATTTACAATCATAATTTTAAATATAATGACATTATTGTTGCCGTGGTATATAGATAGAATATCCAGAAATAAATACTTGTACATGTAGGTAGGGTCTTTCATAGTAGTCCAATTGACTATATTGGTTATTTTCATACGTTTTATTAGATTAAGACTGTGATTAGACTATAAGCGGAATTTTTTTTATTGGTAATAAGTTAAGGACACAAGCGTATTGCTTGATATGTTAGTATTCTGAATAACTGTTGATATATTTATTCAATGTTTTTTTTAATAAAATAACCTTTTTGCTTACATAATAAAATATATGTGATTAATGACAGTGAAAGTGGGTTAATAGATACCGTTTTAAAAATCGACTTTAAGTTTTTTGATTGACTATTTTGATTAGAAACTACACAAATAATTTCATAAATGATTATGCAACTTTATATATAATTTGATATTCTTATCAAAAATAATTATGATAAATTAAATATCATGTTTTAAATTCTATATTAATTTTGTAGACGAATAAAGGAAATTAAGTTCGGATACTATTGCTATTATCGTTTTCTTTTTTTTTTATAGTTACATAGTTATAAAATGCTATTGGTTGAAGAATTGTATCATGTAACAGATGTTAATGATATTTTTTAAACAAAGCTTAATCATTATTATTTTACCAATCTCAGTGCTTAATACATAATTGTTAAATTTTAAGAATACAACAGAGAATTATGCCATTAAAATTTTTGTTTCATTTTTCCTGTTACATATGCAGGGGAAGAACAGTAGTATTTGGCTGGCGGTATCACCACTACGGCCAGATTATTGAATAGCGTTAATCACATTAGCAAAAAACCGACCAAGAAATATTTTGACATATACGATTATATTTATTGTATCGAGATCACGCTGTGATCCGTTAGATTAAATTTTCATAAAAGTTAATTTTGTTATAAAAAAAAAATTTTTTTGTCTAGTTAACCCATCTGGTATACTCTTAAAACAATGATACAACTTAAGTTTGATTGAACCTCTCTTCTACCTGTAGGATGGATATAATAAAACAAATAATTTTTGAAGTCAGTATATTTGTTAAAAAAAAATCGTACACAGTTTATTATAAAGATTCGATACCGTTCCAGAACCCCATTGTATTAAAAACTTAGTAAAAATGAAGTTAATCAAAATAAACAATAACAACAATGGGGTAATTATGAAACAAATATCGAGATTCGTTGTTACATATTATAGGAATGTAAGCGAAATATAAGTAACTTAAGCCCAGATATATTATAGCACCGACATCGGACGGATTACTGGCAGTTCACCATAATTAATCCTTAAAGATTATTTTCAAAATATGGCAACTAAGATTAAATTAAACTTTACTGTGATCTTAGGGAATGTTCACGAAGTAATATGTAAACTATTCTTATTATAGCATTAAAATAATTTTAGTCTGCCAAAAATATTTTAGAATGCTGTCCCATAAGAAAGTGATGTTTAAGTATTTTAAAATATTACTCTATGAACTGCGAAGTGACCGTAAACCGTTTAAAAGAAACTAGTTCCCGCCACCTTTTGAATTGTCTGTGGTCCATTTATAACACGATTTACCGATATTACAGACTTAAAGTACAATATATCTTAAGCTAGGAAATCTAAAAATTACTGTACCTACAAAGAGTTATATTATGATAATTAAAATACTTACACAATTATACGTAGGTACATTAGTGCAAATATTATAATTATAAAATATGTTTGGCAAAATCAAAAATACGATCATCTCATTTATCACTACTTTTTGAAATTGTGTCTATTTTATTACGTAATGTAAGGCAACCTTTTAATATTATTATTAAATTAATTTATAAGAATAAACAAATAAGGACGGATATTTGCGCAAATTACCATTTATCACAATCATAAATATTTATTTTAAGGTATTTATCGTGGTATTAAGCCTTAAAATAAAATATTGGTAAATCACTAAAGAACTTAACATAATATGACTGAATCGTTGTTTCTGAACACAACAATCTTTATAACCTTAAGATTTAATTCGCAAATTATATTTTCGTAGCACTTATAAAACTCACTATCACTAACCACATTTTCAAATTACATAAGTACGTTGAACTTTACTTTCTTTTATTCATATATTTTATCCCTTTAAATAATGGCATTTTTCGCAATAATAAATAAAAAAAAACAAATTTTATCGAAATTTAAATTTTGCGATAGGAATTTAAAACAAGCCAAATAATATCACATGAATGTGTATTTAATTCGATGGATTAGCGAATTTTATGGAATGACTTAAACTAACTCGTATGAGAGTATCCGGTGTTAGTGTAAGGGCCGCTGTAGAGGGAGCTGCCGGTGCGCGAGTACGTCTTGGGGTTTCGTCTGCGCGCCAGTATGAATGCAATGGCCGCTATTACGCAAATCATGAGAATGACACCGGCAATACAGATACCAATTGCGAAGTTGCGTTGCGATATGCATATTTCATCTTCTTTCTGTAAATTAAAAAAAAATTAAACAATCAACTTTCACTGACGGTAAGAAAGAGGCAATTTAAAATATTTTTAGTTATTATAATTACATAAATGGTACTAACGTTTGGTAGTAAATAGCACTCTACACCTATATATACATATAAAAATATTGTGACGACAATCAAATAAAAAGAAAAAACTGTTACTTGTCGGTTATTCCCATAAGATGGATCGTTGTAAATTAACGTAAATAGTTATATGACGATTAAGAGTGTAAGACCTGTTCAAATAGGTATGACTGTAGCACCTATTTCTTTTAACAATAATGTGCAATACTACTGGGTT
>DWQX01002936.1:0-19696 GCA_018245475.1 Pharmacophagus antenor
TGCTGGATTCGGTGAAGTTTGCGCTGTTAGTCTTGTTGACGACTATTACAGCTTCATCGAAACTGGCTCGCGAATCCTGTGATCCGCGAGCTGTCTTGTATTTATCCAATATCAGTTACACATTTCTTAAAAAGATACATGTAGCGCTTGCGAAGCAGTGAATCTAAAACATCAATCGACGCATGCGAAAAATCACAATTGTGCATGTCCGAGTATTATATTAAAATTAAGTAAAACTCATTAACTAAAGCTGTACTTTATGCGCGATGGAATGGTGGTGACGGTGTGTCTATGACACCGCAGTCCAACTCGTGTGTTTCTAAGGTGGAAAGGGGATGGTGGGATAAGGTAGAGGAGCTCTTCGGAGCATTCGCCATGGCACAGCCGGTAGCACGCGCACAATGCCGCGATTGCTCGTCGCGTCCGCAGAGGTTCAGGGGTTCTGGTGACCTCTGCGTTGCCAATGATACGGACTGCGCGGCGTTGTAACCAATTCAAAGCATCGAGAAGGTACATAGCGGAGACGCAGTACCGCACCTGTTTTATATAGCAGGCACTGTTGATCAGGCGTGAAGAAACGCCGCACCTCGTTCAGGACACCGAGTTTTCGTGACCCTATTTTAATCACGTCACCATTACCTTTAATATATATAATGATGATAATGCCGAATATCATTGTTATAATCCAACTGGATTTAAACAAGTACGACCGTTTACTGCATCCAAAGGGCATAGAGGAAAATTCAAAAACATTATTAGTGTAATTAAAAGTGAATAACGTAGAGGTACAACCTACAGAAGTATAATAAAAAATTAATTCCATTGTATTGTAAGTGGTTATTACGTTACACTCGCTTGAAAACAAAATGTTATGACGGTAAATATACAGTGATCTGTCGCATGTTTTGGCTTAAGATCTGTCGAGCGAAACGTGATATGTGTGATCGTCCTCAAAATATTGGCGGACGGCCAATATAAAGCGCAATAAGAAAAACATTACACACCAACATCACCTTGAGAACTGTAGTAAAACGTGGATGTTGAATTAAAACATTATAAAATAAAAAAAAATTGCCCCACGAACAAAACATAAAAGAAAGCAAATTAATATTTCATTGGCTAAAATACACTTTTATATGGAGATAAAACAAGCTACATTCAAAATCAATGAATGTCAATAAGCATTATTCTTTTTGTGTATCAATGTCCTTTTTAATATGACGCAGTAATAAAGGCAGTGTTCACATTAGGAAAATTCTCTTTATAATGATTCCAATCGGAAATTAATTGATGAAAATCTGTTATAATTCTACTTAAGCATAATATTTAATTGAAGTGAGCATTGGAAAGCGTAAAAAAACAAGTTTAAGCGGGCTCTCTTAATATTATAGTTTTGATCAGCAAACAGATAATGATCTGTAATTAACTGTATATTTTATTCCATGTCATTTATTTTAACAGACATTTATTCATTGCGAAGTTATCTTATATACTTCCAATGTTTTCTTAATTAATCACTTTAATATTCGTAATTTTATGTAATCTAATAAAAGGTCAATAGACCGTTGGAGATTAGGCATCTCGATAGAGTTGGCATAAATGTAGTCGTCGAAGCAAGTGTAAGTCAAACAAATAATATAGATTAGAAACAAACTTCAACCTACTCGTGTCGGCCGCATGATGTCAATGTTAGGTTAAGTTCAGCGGTTAAGGTCGCCATTATCGCCCCCTACACAGAATTTCATACACTTTCCACTTAGCCAGTCACGATGGCGGGGTTATCTATAGATCGTTCGGACCAACAAACTCTAGCTGTCATTTCGCTGCGTAGGTCAAGTGTAATAATTCATGTTTACTTTGCGTCCAAAATAGATCCATATTTCGAAGTTAATATTTATAGCTACAAATCACAATTTTATCGGCAATGGTCCAACATTTGACCTTTATTTCACTTGATGTTAAGTGACAATAAGACCTTAATTGATAAAATATGCTCGCTGATACTACTCTGGCACTCAAATGTGACCTCCGAAAGGCAGCAAAGCTGGTTTAGCGGCAGATTGAAATTGAAAGTGGTAACTGCCAGACTCCTCTGATTGTGTGGCCTAGGATCGAAGCTGAGACCTCCGTATTACAAGGCAAATGGTAAACCATTGCACCAAGAAGGCAGTCAAATTAAAATAGGGAAATGGTAACATGGAACGGAATATTGTACAAAAAAAATTTTAAGCATAACAACTTTAAAGTGCACATTTATATAGACACAACCTGAACATTATTCCTTGCAGTATAAACAATGACAATCGTAACTTTAAAACACAATATAAAATAACAAATAATACAAGAACTAGATCCAGATTAAAACATAACTGCTGGTAAGCACAACGGTCATTCGCCCACAGATAACTTATAGAAAAACAATATAACGACACCACAAAAACTAAGAGGAAAACGATTCGAACAACAATCTCTCAACAAAAACATTCAAGACTCAGAAGCAAATTTTATTCAGCACAAAGTGTTTAATTAACACATACACATCGAAATGCAACACAATCAAAATTTTAATACCCTATTAAATACTTTTACACGACATTTATAACCTGAATTTATTCAAAAAAATATTTTCTAAACTGATTTCTACTAAGGCATTCTTTTTTGTTAATTCGATTCTTAAAGGATCGCATGTTGTGCCAGTCTGTCTCAAATACGACTAAAACACAACACAGAATTTTGAAAAAAAAACTGAGAGATAATCATTAATTCAATTTACGTACCGGCCTGTTAAGCCTCAAATTCGGGAGACCGGTTTTGAACAATGTCGCATTTACGAGTACGTATTAAGAACAGTGCTTAATCATACTTTGAAGTTTCATTTGAAGACTTTTATAATATTTCAATATTTAATGTAACAACTTTCGGCCAAAATAGATTTTAGTGTATGTGATAAATATATATGCAACATTACATTGTAAATAAAGTATTGCATAAAAAAACAAGTAAACTTTTTAACTACATATGTATCAGTCTAATCTGCACTAATTGTTATAAAAACATGTAATTGCTATAATACTTAATTAAAGAGAATTCTAAAATAATTTTGTTTGTTTTACGTTGTCAAACGTTTCCTTTATATCGTTTGTACGATATTTTCCAGCCTTTGCCATAACTGTTTTAAGCTACAGAGGATGTTCGAAAACGCCACGACTTTGCATTCATCATTTAAAGCAACATTTCCTAACCTGGTACATTCTATAGGAAACAGCAGTAGAGTAAAATATATTGGCAGTATGATCAACGGAAGGATCATTTAGAGAAAAACAAAAAAAACACCTGTGATACGTGTGCTTCTGTGGCTGCGTGAATATTATATTAGTAACGCTGGAAATACTGACGACTTAACTTATACCAACCATATTATAATGTATATTCAGTTTGAGATAAACCTTATAAATAATAAGTTACTGAGGTACTAGACTATGAGCGTTAGGTTAGTAAAATATAATACATTTGTTTGTATACCGTATATCCAAGCTACTTCTACACGCTGCTGTGAGAGTGACAATAGATATACCTTAACACTAGATTTACCGGAGCCGTCATTTTGTCGGATCAAACCTAGATAAAAAAATTCATATACTAATATATGTTTGATTTTTTTATTTTTTTATACTGCCTCTGGCAGCATTGTTGTATACATTTTATTGTAAAACAGGAAAAATAACAATACATCAATGCACAAAATTACCACAGACTCGAAAATAAAACCATAACAATGTGTCGGTAAATATAGTGTTAAGGGAAACGATATGTATTTTTGTAAGTAGGTATGAAGTTATCAGGGGCCTCATAGTTGAAAAATTTTAATGAAGGAGCACGGGTCGAGAGCCATGAGATAATTTGACTAGTTATATCACACTACAAACTTAACGAAAATATTGTTTTTACACTACCAGCTCGCGGGATAAAAATAGTGCTTGTGATTCACACTGAATGAAGCCCTTACACTTGCAAATATGTTCCTTCAACACTATCGTATTAAAATGAAGTTTTGTTTAGAATTTGATATGCAGGTTATTCTTGTATTTCGATTGTTTTCTTTATCGATATAGTATTTAAAAATGACTTTAGACTTCAAAATCGATATATCATCAATCAACAAATTTGAAAATTTCGAATGCAGTTTTCCCCGTTCGTATGTCTTTCGTTCCATTAAATGGTTCTCGGACAGTCTGGTGTTGACCAGTTGGTGATTCAGTAACAATTAATAAGCGGAACGTGAAAAGAAATTTATTATAGGAGCCATTTTATCTGGTGTCCGTTATGTCAGTGTCGGTGCCGTCAGACTTTCAATGACCGTGAACCGCCCACCGGCCAGATGCTAAAATAAAACGGAGGCGGTATTAACTAGCCGCGTAGCTGTTATTTGACCCACATCACTAACCCCGTTGCGGCGAAATCGCAACGTTATTTCGCGACTTAAATTTTTCGGAACACTTTTACTTTGGCATTGGGCTAGTCAGGGCCGACAAACTGGCTGTGTGCCGGATGCTAAACAAAAAAAAATGTATGTTCTAAATTCGATAATAATTGACAACCCGTTTCGGAGCGGAGTGGTGTTTTTTTTTTTTTTACGCCGCCTTTTTTTTTGTATAAGCCGTTCAGTATGCGGTGTTTAACAATGATCTTGCTCATAACAGCACATAGCGTGATCTCGTTGAATGCTTGTACTACAGCAATTTATTTTAATGTCTGTTATTTAACAAAACGTAAACAATTCATATCGTTTCACTATAAATAACTAAAAGATCTTTCCAGATCGCGTAATAATCATCCGATACTGCAGTACTTCCGCGATGGAAAGTCGATTTGTCACAAACGTGACAGCCCTGGCATCAAATCAATTTGGCGTCATGAACGAATTTGGTGATGACCCCAATTTCTCTTTCGATAACGCTACACTGAATAATGCCGAGCTTTTTGCCTTGCGACGCCAAGTTCCGGCGTCCGTCCGTAGGGCCCTTGAACGTACGATGTTAACGCGAAACTTTCTAAGTCGAACCGATAACTGCTCAGCAAATAAAACACTTAACACTTCGCCGCCCGGTGTTATTAACCCGATAGCAATTGCGGTTCCAAAGCAATCGTTTATATATCTCGAGTTCTATTGATAAGACTTGAAAATAATTACAATTGCTTTTCTAATCGCCGACTAACATTTGAACCACAATTTTGTTTAGAAGCGTTCCAGCCTAGAAACGCTAGCTGTAGTTAAACTGCCATAAAAAAATAATCAGGTTATGGCGGTAGATTAGCACTGTGACGTTAGGTTGCCACGCGCATTCGAATGCCCGTCCATTACAATCCAAATTCCACTAATTATGTAATCAAGGAATCGTACCAGCGACCATCGTGTAAAAAACCAAACGATTAGCCACTGCGCCAGAGATGCAATTATTACGATTATACAAACCTCTATTGAATTTTCGCATTCAATACGTCAATAATGTTAAATAACACCCATTGAATAAAATAACCATCAACATTCGTTGCCAATAAACAAGCTAAAATAATTAAAATTGAGATGCGTGCAAATCTTTTACATAAATAAAAACATCGTAATAAATTATGAACGTTTTAGTAATTTTACAAAACTGAGAACATAATTAAACAACCGCTATCTAACATGGTGACTGATTAATTATTGACGAGTCAAATTTATTATCATCATAGTGACTGATTACTCGTAATTATTGTCGGGCCAAAAGCAAATTGAATCATGGCGGGAATGACTGGACGCTTGCTATGTAACGCGAAAGCCACTGATTCTATTAAGTGGCCATTCACGTAAGCGGAGGTAGTGTGGTAGGTGGTTAGACTTTTTCGATCCCGACTAGTTAATACTTTCGTAATGTCAGTCCGCTTTAGCAGCATTGCTGTGTACAGGACAATGATACTATAAAATCCAGAGTATTCTAGTCGAAAACAATTTTTGATCGTTTTATGACTCGACATAATAAAGGAAGTACAAGGTGTAGTAGGTAGAAATACAATGTTTGGCTACCGGCACTAATATTGTTAGTCAATAGCAGATATCCATTAGATATTAAACAGTCCGAGTTATCATTTAAATACGTGTTTTCATTTAAAGATATACCACAACACAAGGGTTTTTTTTTATATCTCGTTCACCCCTGTTATGTCTAAACAGGGCCTATTCATTTCTTTGTTATTTATTTTCTTAGATATTAATCTCGTTTTTACTCCTCTTCTTCTTCTTTCATACTCATTCTAATTTTCTCGCTCACATGTCTTCTAACACAACGGTTAGTTGATTGTCGATAAAAAAAAGTATTTATTCGATTTTTTTTCCTTAAAATCTTGCAATCGCATCGCCGCATCTTCAGCCCAGCGCGCCCAGCACGTATTAACCCCAACTTTCTCCCCTGCGCACAACAGCATTTGTTTAAATTTCGCTCATACGCGAATCCAAGCACGACGACCCACAAAGCGTATACGCGCTTAATTTTAAATCGCTCCCCGCGAATGTCAATCGACATAGTAGCAATGTCTCGATGTAACGCACTACATAAAGCCTAGAATTACTTTTTTTTATCACTAAAATACCATGTTATAAAATCTAGTGTACAGATAGTATCATAGGAAGGTATTTTGTAATACATTACATTATATATGTACATTATACTATATTTCATATAATGAATATGTTAATTATATAAGAAGATGTTTTAGAGAACTTTATGTTTTATATAAAATGCTAAAGTAGGATGTGTTTCAAATTAAAAATAAAATTGAAAAATATAAACAAAATAAAAAAAAATCTTTATAATATCGACTCGCAGAACATGAAATAGTATTTCACAGTTTATTTGATATAAAATACAAAAGCTCAATTGAGAAAATTAATTGCTCGCAGTCGTGAAATGTTAGACATGCAAACAACTCGAAATATCGCCGAAGATTTTAAACTAATGCTTAGTTCTCCGACAATTTACCGTTGCTACACAAATCCTGGATGTAGAAACTGAGGCTTGTCTATAGGTCATATATACGTAATAAAAAATGTGATACATTTTGTCCTTTAGAACTTTATCGCCGTCCAAAGACATTACAACAGAACTGGTCGATTTTATTTAACATTATTGCATTGACCGGACAAGCTGAGTTTTTCCGACAGGCGCTGAACGGGGCCGGCGCGGCGAGCGCGCGGCCAGGCAACCGGCGCGGTTACGCAACCGCGGGACAAACATTCCAAGTTCGCGGCGACCAGAAAGTTTACTACGCTAAACTTAACGGGCGCAATGAAACGAGCCGAACCCGCAAAAGTTCGTCGACGAAGCCGGCAAACGACAGCGGTTGTAAGTTGTTTTTTTTTTTTCAACTCGACACTCGGCTAACTCTTGACCGCGATTCCGATTGATGCTAAGTGACAATGACGATGTACTCCGTTACAAGTGTGAATGCCAATATCGCTATGGCGGCAAATTTATATTGACGTTTGGTAGCCGGCCTGGCGGGTTCGAAAAAACCAAACCATCCAAACTCTACTTATTAAATAGAATGATGTAGAGCTTGTTATAACGGGATAAACAACTACGCTACGAAATCCGTAAAGATGCGCAAACAATTGATAACTAATCGAATATATTGTTCAATTAAAGGCATCACGTATGCCTTCGGACATAAAAACAAACAATATTAACATCACATGCACAGAACATTTTTAATTAAAATGAAAATCATTTACATTACAACAGGAAAAAGTATGTTGAAAATTTTATAAAACTGATATATTGCGATAATAATAATACAATATATTACAATAACATAAAATTATGTAAATAATTCGATTATTATATAACAAAATTATTACATAAACGGAAACCAATGTAGACGTCATACCGATATTTATGAGCCGTAAGATAAGCTTAACTTAAACTCATTCGGTATTCTTACCTTTTGCCCTTTCAGTAGACAAAAATTGAATTTGAAACAAAGGAACTAAGGCAGATTTTTAAGTGACACAATTACCTATTCATAACGACCTTTAAACGTATTGTTTCGCTTCGAAAGGGAATATATAATATCATGAAAAACAAAAGGCGCTCGCATGGCGTTCGAGAGCGAAACTAATGCGGTCTAGCCGACGCGCTGATAACTTTCGTTCGGACCGAGATCACCGAAAGTGGGAAAACTTTTACTCTCCAAACGAACGATTTGCATTTGCAGTGTGCAACTACGCTCACGCGCTGATTGCACTGCCCCACGCTCCAATATTGTCTGCAGTGTAATTATAAAAAAAATATTTTAAATTTGGAACCACAACGTTTTTATCATATTTTTTAAATCACTTACGTCATTATATATATATATAGGTTTTCGTTCGAATGTAATTCAAAATTTTGAATCTTCGTTCGAAATTGAAAGTCGATTATTTAATAGCAATACTGCTGTATATAATCACAAAAACAATTTTCCATTTGGTATTGTGATTATTTTAGATTAGGTTTTAAAAATTAAACATTCTTCCTATAAAAAAAAAACAACAAAAACCTTTCAACTACAGACCAAAATTGAAGAGGATGAGAATTATCACAAAGGTCTCTAAAAATCTCGGTACTTAAAAAGCGTTCGCTTGAAAGTGTTTCGCATCATATTTCATAATACGAACAGTCAGTACACTATAACGCAAGCGCGAAACTCCAGCATACCCGATTGAAACAATACAGTGTACTAAAATTAATAAAGCATAATTACTACAGAACTTAAAAAGAACCGTAAAGATAAAAAAATATGGAAAAATCACGTCATACATTTATATTTTTTACACGCGTACCATAAGCGTTCGGTCTTGCCCTTCTGGCACGCCCCTTTAAACAGCAATGGATTATAATAGTTACCGGCGTCTATGTCTCGTCCGAGTATAGCACTTACGTCTTTAAGACAGGATTGAATAGACTTTAGAATAATGCGCACACATTACACTATTTAAGGCTACAAATATAAATTACGTACGCGTTGGTAATGGTAAATAAATAAAAGGTGATAATAACAGTCGGTGCTTTAAATCTGCCATATGTCCGCATGCTGCATTATTATTGACGACCGCGCTAAAAACGTGGATATCAGATTATTTTTATATTACACCAATAAAAACTCCTTGGAGTGTTCGTATTGGCCAGCTATTTTTTTTTTCGTCGGTTTAACTTCCGATGGTTCTAGTGATCTCCTGACATGTGTAAGTCAGGGCCCTTTTTACTGGTGTTATTAGTGCTATTATTTAAAATTTTAGTCTTACATATAACTTATTTATCTACTTATTTCTATTTACAGCTATTTTTGCTATTCGGCCAGCTATTAGCTAAGCAACACATGATGCACGCGTTGTCAGAACGTGAAGTGCCACTTCCGTGGAACTTCTCACATGTGCATAAAATTGGCATAAAGCATTTCCTTTGCGCAACCGAAAAGTTTACGAGGTCTCGAGACCGCAATGTATGCGAGTCCGAAATGTTACGACTATAAAGCCATAAATACCCACACCGGACCATACTTAAAATTAACGGTTGATAAATGGTACACCAAAAAATATATAAATTTCGTATTTTATTTACGATTTTATAGTATACAACATTTTATAGTAGACAACATTGTATATTCAATGTCGCATACACGGTACCGCCTTCTAATTCCATCGGCTACGGCGTAGCACTACACGCCATGCTACTATTGCTTAGACAATTACTACAAATAATTTTACCATCACTTTAAACGGTCTACGAAACTACACTAAACTCCGCCTATATTTTAATCTTAAACTAAATATTTTTTCACGTTCTTTTGTAATTTTTCTATTGTATCCTTACGAGTAATTCTAGAAAATACAAAGTGAATAATGCATAACATAAATTCCGTAAATAAAACGCATGCATTTGCCTTTCAAGGTTATCAAAAATCAGTCCAAAAGTCCAGGGCTTGCGTAAAATGAAATAAAATAGACATTTAGCCAAAAAACAAATCATTCCTTCAATCAAATCTATCAACAGACTTTAAGAAGAGAGTACTGGAAATGGCCGAATAATTTAAGATTACTGCTTAATTCTACGTTAAATAAATATGTAAATCAGCTACACAAAATTAAAGAATAATTAACCGCTGACAACTGTTTTAAGGAATAATTTAATAAAATTAAAACTTAAAATTCATAACTACATTGAGATCATGTTCATAATGTGTACATTTTATTTAATTGCACGAATTTATTCTATTCGTTAGAAATTTCATTGTCAAGGTGAGACCTTGAAACACTTCATGTATATATATATATGTACATATTTAAACACTCGTCCATATATTTTCTATTTCATCTCCAGTACGGCCATTTAGTAACTTTAAAGTTTTTAAATTTCCGAAAACTAAATTTTAAAATGGTCGCATTTACCACAAAAAAAAATACGTCGTGCATTTTATACCAGAAGAAAATCTTCAGCTTCACAAAAACTAAGTCCTTTTCTGTTCCACCGTTTCCAATAACAAACATATAATATTATAAAGACATTTCACTCGCATAAATCACAGCTACAAGGTTCTCTTAAAACAATCAATTATCTTCATATTAATACTGACAAATTGACACTAATAATCTCATGAAAAAACAAATTACGCCTCACGCACACATTGAATTGAACGATGTTGTTAAACGAACCCACACATAGGGGAGACGGGCGATAATTAAAAAAGGTAGTGAGCCAGTGACAACGCCGACGGAAACTGGTTAGATGAAAGCGAAAACCCATCTAATTACTTTCATCTCGGCGGCAACGCTAAGTGGCACGCCTCGACCTAGACATGGTGGTACGAGTTCGCAATTGAGTGATTGATTGTCGTTAAGGGAAGTTGCATAACTTCATTGCACATGTACATGCGGGAAACTTGAAAATGAGGACAATCATACATATCTTTGCAAAATATACATCGACTGTATTACCATCGGGAGAAGTCTTTTATACCATGAAAATAAAAAAATATTTAACACCCAAGACATTTCCCCAAGATAGCTAAGCAGCACCTGTAGTATGTGTTACCAAAGACTGATCGATATACATACGTAGATATTATTAAATAAATACTTAGATAACAACCGGACGCAGAACGAACACAAATATTCATCATATAAATGTTTGCTCTGAACGGGTATCGAACCCGCGACCCGTGGTGTAATAGGCAGAGTTACTACCATTACACCAACGGGCCATTCAATCGGGGTAACATTAATAAGGTCTACATTATCATTAAAAATATTAAACGAATGATTAATATAATGTAATTTTTTTATAACATCAGTCAAAGAATTTGTTCCGTTACATATTGATAGCACAAATTCAAACTAGTCTAATTATTACAATTAATACAATATGATCAAATAAGCCGCAGACATAAATCTTTAAAAATATATATATATATATAGGACTCACTTAATTTTCTTCAATTTTAATTCCTCAGAATCGCTGATCGATTTAACTTATGATTCACAATCGGCGCTTAATATTCCACATACTAAATATTACCGCTAATATATACGAAAGAGCAAAGGGTAAATAGTTCTATTTAAAAATACTGGGACCGCACTGTATAATAGCAATGAAACGTCCAGTTAACTTCTATCTAAACAACGTAATGGGAAAATAATGTCGTGGAACGATTTTGAAATCTTTATCGTAACGCTCGCTCCATATTGGCTTACGCTCATTTCGCAAGAAACTGTATTAAAAAAAAAAAAAACGTCCACACGCGAACGGGCGGTCAGTAACCGATAAGGACGCGTGTTATCTCCTAGCTAATGAACTGTTGAGAAGTTCGGTTAAACGCGTCCCTTATCATTGACACGAAGAATATTCACCGGGGGCACGGGGGGAGAGAGTAAAGCTCTTAAGAATAAAATAATAAGAGCGATAATAAGTTTCAAGAGATCGCGTCCGACCTCAAAAGCCTCATAATATCAAAAATATCAGTCGATTTTTGAATGAAACCAAATTAATTTTGCTGATTTCCGCTTGTTAAGTCGCAAATACTACGTTTCACCGTTACACGTGGCGTCCTCGGAGGGTGTTACAGGTTGGACAGCTTGATGGATATCGGATTGTCGTATCGCCAAGCCGTTGGGTCTGCTTCTTCTGTATAAAATAATTTCTTATGGCATCGGAAGCGGAATATGGAGAAACATTATTTTGTAATAACACATCTAAAAAATTGGAGAGATACAATATTGACGCACGTGATAGAATTTACATGCGCATAGAGTGAATTTTGGACCACTTTTTTATATATTTGTAACGTGGCTTCTTTGAAAGCGCTCCTAGTTCGTTTGAAGAAAAAATATTTAAAGAAAATTTATAACGTACAGACTAATACGACGGTGAATAAAATGATAATTTAATGTTAAACACATAACTTCTTTCGGTTTTAGTTACAAAATATACGATTCTAATCCTTTGTAGCTAATAGGTTATAATGACAACAAACAAATAATTCAGAACAGTGGCAAAGACAATGAAGTGGGCTCACCCGATATACTCGGGCTGTTATATGTACGATTGACGGAATATATGTGTAATAGCCAATCAGATTCGAAATAACTTTCCATCGAAACACCATCACTTACGTAATGAAGAAGTTATCTAGATTATTAGTATCACGGAGGCGAGCTAATCTGGTGGTAAACGTGATTTATTCACGTGACGTGAATTATTTCACTAATTATGCAAATTAATGAGAAAAAAAAAATCATCACACCTTCTCTCAAGCATACCGACAGACAACGCAGCAAACAGACCGTGTGCAACTAATTAGCGAGCGACGAGATTATAAAAAAGTTTATACATAATATGAATATTATTTAGTAGGCGGCAAAAATACAAGCCAATGTTGTATATTTTCAAAAAAGAAATTAAAATTACTGAGTAATAAGCGATTGTCACTAACGAAATTCGCGTAAAATGAGTTTAACCCTTTCAATGCCACACATTTTTTTTCTTTACAACAAGCGGGAGCAGCGCGACAGCGCTTCTTACTCTTAAGGGATTAAATAATTAATAAAACACGACAAAATTATATTTCTAATTGATACCTTTTAATCGCGAACATTATTTAATTAAATTTAATGTATGCTTCAGCACTAATATTGGTACAGGGAGGACTTAATGCCTAAAGGCATTCTCTATCAGTCATCCGGTATCTAAGAGGAACGAATAATTACGTGCAGGCAGATAAGAATTAAAGATACTATTATATTTATACAATTTGAATTATTTATATTGTATATATCAATAAAAAATGAATATATATATACATATATATACTTATTAATGAATTACAATCTCAAAGCGCTTCCCTAACGCACGTGACTTCTACAGGCGTTATGCGTTATACACGACGATGTCAAATGAATCATGCAATTGCTTCAATACTGGCATAGTAAGAGTTGCTACGCAATGTTTTACTTCAACCTTTTCATCTTCGACGTCGTCACAAAAATATTGTAGCAATCATCATTCATTACCGCCAACTAGATTTACCGACACATTTTTATGGTTTTCTTTTCGAGTCTGCAGTTTTTTTTTTTTCTGTTATGCGACAAAATGTTTAGATAGATAAGATTATTCCATGGTTGGTCCGTCAAAATGACGGCTCAGGCAAATGTGGTGTTAACTACAGTTGCAGAAGTAAGCTAGGCAAAACATGAATAGTGATACCGCCACTGATACGAAATGACTTTGTTGTGAATATTAAAGTTTCAATACCAGACTTCTGTTAATATTGAAACGCGCAAACGATTCGCTTATAAATTGTAATAATAATGTTTATTTCTCGCAAAGTAACACTACTACTTAGTGTAACATTTATTTGTGATATATACATATATATCACAAATAAAAAGAAATAATTAGTTTTACCCCCACCCCCACCCCTCATGCATGTCAGCCCGTCTACACTTTAACAAAAAAGTTACATGAATCTGCTATAATTTTACAAACAAAATGTAAATAACAATCAAGGAAGAGATTGTCAAAGACAAATGGTGATCGACCCAGTTACTGATCTAATGAAGAAGGTTAATGCAATCAGAGCCTATAATAGACAAGGATGGCATTACATATATATTAAAATAGTATTATTATGACAAAATGTTTTAAATTAAAATTTACTTATGTAACCTCCATCGTAAACTCAAATATGTATTGCTTTAACAACAAAATACCTTAAAAAATATTTTAATGCGCGGCGGCGTGTTAAATTCATTCGAGAAAGGCAATTCCCCTACAATGTGACCCAAAAGTACTTAAAGGTCGTACGTCTAGAGGTCGCAAGGGAAAAAGGGATGCCCCACTGCCTAAACATTTCTTTTACTTTTTTTTATATTACCGAAATAAAATTTAATAAAAAACATTTTTTTAAACATAAAAAAGAAACATATATTGTTTCCATTACAAATGCAAATGTTTCGACAGTTAAAAGTGTTATTGTATTCAATTACAATCTTTAATAATAACTAAAAAAAAGTTTCCTCATCGAAGGAACCGGATAGAGTAATTACACGACATTCCTAGCAAAATGAAAATCACTCAATGAAAGTTAAAACTCGTACGAACGGTACTCAATGGTATAATGGTACATATAGATTATTCTCTTATCGTACATGCGCTGTGTTACAGATGGTACTTACTACGTAAGATTATATGATATGGCTAGAGGCAGCGTTTTATATAATGAGTATCATACGTTTTTAGGAAAAAAAAGTATTAATACCATGGCACGCTAGATGAGCCGATACGCTTAACTTACCGCGCGGTGTAGGCGCGAACACGTTTTCTTTGTAACAGGGACAAGACCATACAAATAGTTTTGAACTTCCGCGATCTGTACACATTACAATTAGGCAGATAGTCCGCCACACGACCACGGCCGACGCAACTCGCGCCTAACGTCGAGGAATTTTAAGTATCGTACCTAGTAAATAGTTACACGATGTGAACCCGAAAATTATTTAATTATAATGCATACAAATGGTGTTTGAATGGTGTTAAGAGTCAACAACGCTTGTCTGGTTACCACCATCATATTGTTATTTTGCTGCCATTACAGCATTGTCCTGTAGCATTAATCATACATCCCGAGAATTTTGGATATCCACGCTTCCCCATTATAATTCCCACTGTCACTTAACTGTATATGCAAGTCAAATGTTAGCCAGTTGTTGATGAAATGAAAGATGAACATAATAACTTGTTTAATTTAGTCAGTATCCAATATTTCATGGTGAGTGGAGATAAAGTCATAAAATCGACTTGGCTGTTAGACTATTCTAATTAATTATCAAGATACCTTACTTCTATATATTTATATTTCCACGCCAAATATGAAACAATTTACGATAGCAATTTAATACGTCGTGGGTGTTATTTTCAAGAATAAGGGGTGACTAGCCCTCGCCACATGACATTTCCCAGGGGTAACGTCACATTTGGGGCTTCCTAAGCGCTAATAGATGTTGTATGGGTAGCGTAGACGCACTCTGAGTAAGTGGAGCGACGATTTAAGCAAGATGGCCGATACGAACTGGAAGACAGTGAACGAATATCATACTGACAATAAGCTTCTAATACAAGTAGTCAAGTGGAGGATTCTCCGAACCCGCCTCGCTAGCTACCATCCGTGCAAGCTTCACCGTCTACGGCCTCATTGTCACTTAACATTAGGTGAAGCCGTGGTCGTGTTAGGCCGTAATTAAAAAAAAATCAGTGACGTGCCCTCGCAGACGGTCGCGTCCAGTTGTCGGACTATCATATTCTGATGGTGATGATGATTCATCAGCGTAAACGCGTGTATACCGTACATTTGAATCGTGACAGTTTACACAACAAGATATATATATATTGGCTGCAATGAAAACGGATCGCACAAAAATGTCAAGGACCAATTTGCGCAACGCATTGCTTATGTAAATTTATCGATTTTTTTTTACATTCTCAACTTTGACACACCGGCCCAAACGGGTTACAGATTAGATGTGTTCGTAACAACTCCTAATATTAACGAAGTAGATGGCGGAGGCAAAGACCGTGTTCCTAAAATTTAAAAAAAAAAAAAACATTTATTGATTTTTTTTCCACGGAAATAATAAAAGAGATTTACTTGTATCTCTATCGGTTATAGGCTAACACTTGACTCCGATTTCACTTAATGTTAAGTTACAATAAGACCGTACATTGAACAATATGCAATGGGTACAATAATATAAAAGCCCACTTAATTACTTCACTGATGAAACATGGGGCCTTCTCTAGCAAGGAAATAATAAATGATAAAAAAGATCATAATCCAAAACGCCAGTCAAGAGCATGGTTTTTTTTCCTATTTTTAAACCCTTGTACTGTTTAGCCTGCTGCTCTTGATTTTACGGAACTGTGTCATTACATCTTTAACCCTTTGCAGACGGAGGGCTGTCCACCGTTTCATTGTAGCAGGTCCGCGCTGGATCAGCTCTAAAGGTGAAAATGCATGGTCTATTATGAATTTACCAAGGTGTAGCTCTGATTTTATGTCATATAGACTAAGATTAAAACATATTAATGCGAAACTCGACATTGGACGCCTTAAAAAAAAACGTTGTCGAGCCACACTCGACATAGGACCGCAAAGGGTCAATACACTGAAATAAATTGTTTGACTGTTTATGGACATTATTTATTGGTTTCCTTTTTCAAGATCTTGTTAATTTGACGCATTAATAAATCTTTATATTATGTTTATGAGAAAAATAGTTTCTTAATCAATTTTGCCGATAAAATATACTTTTTATCGAGCATTATTAAATTAATTTAAATTGTTTTATTTCTTATATAATAAAACTAAATAACCGAACACAGCAGAGTCCATTCTGTATTGCATGTAATGTTATAAGGGTGGTTGTATAGGATAAGTGCGCTAAATCTTTATGATATGCATTTCAAGTAGTAATGTACTAACGGTATATAGACGACATAATAACATATGAACGCGAGATAGAATTAAAAATAATCCACTATAGCGATTACATACCGAATCACATAGAATGCAGATGGATGAACTCCGTATATTCTTATACTTCGACACCGGTACTTTAAGTGAAAACATAATTTGAAACCATGGCAATGCAAAATTACTTCTATAGCAACATTATGTTTCCAAAGAAAATAATTTCAAACTATTTACGTATAAGACACAACAATTAGAAAATAATTAAGACTGTTATATTCGGAAATTAAATAAAAAATATCTTTTTCTCGTTTAATACAAAATCGCTGTCATTATTTGCTCCAACTAATCTATAAGGCCCGCCTCGTATCTCAGGAACTTAAATTTCGCGTACCATTCGAAACCCATTAGGTTACATATCTGTCACCGAGTAACATATATGGTAGTTCATAAATGACTTAACTACGCACGCTCATAAGTTATCGAGTGGTAAAAGAAGTTAGCGGTAAAAGGGAATATTGTGGGCAATTGGTACATAGAAGGGATTTATACACAACATTGAACGGAACGCAAAAAAAAATGGATTCCACATATGCCCTGATCTCGGGCAGTGATATCTCGATTTTATTACACCAGCTTTAAAAAGACTGCGACCGGTTCGATTTCGAAACGGAACGCAAGTGACATAAAAATAACGACCTTCAGGTGTACCGCACGGGTGGTGCTGTTCAATTAACTCGTACGCCATCGAATACCGACTTCCCTTACGATCCAACCGCACTCGTCCCTCGAACTCGCCCGATGTAAATTAAATCCACACCATTCGATATCATACCGAATGGATTATAGTATAAGTAATACAAAATAAACGAACTGTTAATATGGGGGGAGAGGGGTTTAATTTGATATTTTACGTTACTCAAAACAGACACGTGAAGCTAATTAAATATAAATACTGTTTAAATAAAAGAAATGTGATGATAATCTTCTAAAAATAATCCTCGCACTTGAGTGCGGACAAAAAATTGAAGTTGGAAGAGAAAAAAACAACATTAAACCAATCCGTAAGATCCGTCATCACATTAAATAAACGACGCATTTACAAGCAGCATTTCCCGAGTAACGTGTGTACATGAGATATGGCGCGCTTCGACATTTTTAAATGTAAAACATTTGCATTTGTTTCGCATAACGTAATAATTTTTTAGATACGAGAACTAGTTTATTATATATTATACATAATGTAGTGAGATAAATATAACTTACGATAGTATCCGATGCTACGCGGAGATCCTGAACACAATGCACGCAATGATAAAGATTTTTCCCGCGCGATTTTTTTCTAATACTTTTTTTTTTGTTCTTAACTGACAGTGTTATCGCAGGGATGTGTCACCGATTAAACTTATCGTTTCAAAATGGGCGAGAGCGGAACGTCGCGCCTCTCGTGCAGGTCCGCTGCCGAGTGCCGGCTGGGCTGAGTGAGCTCTTGTAAACAAAACGCGCTGGTGGGGGCCCCGCCGAAAAGCCTGGCCGAATAGTCCGTTCACTTACGTCACTGCTCGGTCCTCGAGAGAGCGATCCGCTCGGTGCGCACTGACCGCTCGCACTCCGCCTCACAGCGTGTACAGCGCCTTCTAAATTTAAAAAATGTAATACATCACGATGTAGTCATTTTGATTTTAGAATTGACACTGCACACAGATAAACCTCATAAGATTTAATTAAATAAATAATTCGATAAATTCATTCGTTCACTTCGAAATATTAATTATAATGTCTACTTATAAAATTGAAAGTACGGACTGATTCACTTACTGTCTTAGTGACGTATATACGAACGTACTGTCTACACCGCAGGTCCTAGAGACAAGAAATTTAGAGGCAATGTTCTTTGTGATTTGTAGATATTTACTTTTAAAAGAGAAGTAGAATAATGTGTAGAAACATTGCAGTAGAGTTATCTTATTTTTTTCAACTATTCAACTGTAGCACTGTAGTTTTTCTGTAGTATTAATTACATTTTTTCTAGCGCAAATCATTAATAATTACATGTCATTTCTTGAAAGTTTGATTGATAATACTCATTTTTATTACACGAAGAAACACAACCAGAAAGAGATATAAAAAATGGCCAAGAGTCAGTCGAGTGGAAAAAGCGCCCCGTATTACAAGCGAATAACGTCATAATAAAGTCATTAAATAAAAAAAATCTATTGATTACACTACATTTGTTATCCAACTCTACAATTTCCATGACCATGTTTGCATTAAATTAATTACATCTACACTAAAAGTTATTTTGGAAACGTTTGAAATAACATGGGAATAATATATTTATTTCCCTAAATATTAAAAAAAAATTGTATGGCAATAATATATTTCTATACTATTCCATACTATATTGTCTGTTGTTTGACTCTACAATATAACATAATGACAATTCCCGAGAAACCAATTATAATTACTATAAAACTTATATGGATACATTGATCGTAATAACGTGGATAGGAATCCCTCAACTTCTTGGTTTAAACCAGTGTTTCCCAACCTATTTGGTCTTATGTTCGACTGAATAAAAGTTTCTATGTGGGGGGGGGGGGGGGGGGGGGGGGGGGGGGGGGGGGGGGGGGGGGGGGGGGGGGGGGGGGGGGGGGGGGGG
>DWQX01002937.1:0-19696 GCA_018245475.1 Pharmacophagus antenor
ATATAAATTATTATAATATTTTTATGTTAAGTATATATAAATAATTACTACTATTTTTCTTTTACACCATATAGTTATATGGCACTTATATAATTCCCAGTTGGTGCAATACCACCTTTAATGGGCTGGGCAGGCTGTACAGGTAGTTTAGATGCTGGCGCTCTAGTCTTGGGCGTGGTTTTATATTCGTGGCAATTTCCACACTTCAATGCATTATCTTGGAACTTAAGGCCAGACTATTCGCGTGCAGGATATAGGATGATGGCTGTTACAGATCCAGGTAAACTATGACATATACAACCTTAAACATAACATCATTAGTTTATTTACACAATACCTGTCTGTTAACATTTCCTGCTTTTGTTTCCTCTAAAATGTGAAACTGCAGGACTGGTAGATGGTATGAGGATTACAACTAACTACTTTACTTTATCATATAACAATAATAGGGGTTCCCCACCCATAAGAAATAAATCACAAAAATTAAAACTAAACTTAGGACCAAACATTCAGTTCCACAGGCGTTTGAATTAGAGGAATTTATTTAAGTCTGAGTTAAAAATAATAATAATTATATTGAAAAACATATATACATTATCAGTACAATATCTGCCTGGTTAAACTAGTTCTAGATATTAACACTGTATTTCTTTAAAATGTGCTAGGAATACATCAATAAATGTGAGCTAATTTTAATTTATTAAACATAATGATTAAATAGAAATTTTGTATTTCAGGTTTATGCAGACGAGTTGCACTTAGACATACTGGATTAATAACAGCAACTTGTATTGCATCCTCGTACTTAGGCGTCACAAACATGTGGTTTGCATTGGAGTCTTTACCATTGAATGTGTACTTCATGTACTTAGGTGAGGTAAAAATTGTATTGTATTTCAGTAGCAGTACTCCCATACAAGCCCAAAAGTACGGCATACGCCATTTAAGCAATATAGTGCACTAAAATTAAAATTAAATTACGTCACATATTATTTATGCAGATATATATATTGTCCTTTTTTTAATGTTATGGGCTACAATTTAGCCTCGATTTCACCAGATGATCAGTGACAATGAGGCTGTAGATGTAAAGCATTTTCGCCCAGAATATATCTGGCTCTCACATATATGACTGACGGAACACAGCAATTCTGGTAGATAGCCAGGCGAATTTAAATAACCCTATTATCATCCAAGCTCCACTACACATGTGGCCCGGAATCGAACCTGGGCCCTTCGCACTACAAGGCTAACGAGTAAACTACTGCACTATGGAGGCAGTCAAATACATCAGGGGTGAAACCTGCAGGCTACGCCTCTGAAGTATTTATGAGTATATTAGATTGTTATTTATTATATACATTAACTTTTTTTTCAGCTTGGCAATTTTATAGGAAATCAGACAGCGGTAGTTCGAGAAAACTATTTAGATTTTCTCTCATACACTTACCTGCGTTAATGTTACTTATGCTAGTCAATAAGAAATATTGGAGTTCGAGCGATACTCAGGAACATAAGGATACGATGAAATTACAAGATGTTAGTAAACTGACAGAGACAAAGAGGATAACAGCATTGCCACGTGGACCCGTTGTCGCCGCACAGGAAGCCGATGTACAAAATTGACGACCGAAATGAAAAATGTCCTATGTGCTTATTATAACCTGTAAATAGTGTACGATGATTTTTTTATAATTTAGCTTGTGATGTAAGATAATAAATCAATCCCTCACTCAAGTGTTACCAAGCGATTAATTTATTTTGTTGCTAGTTATTTTTAAGGATAAGAGTTAAATGAAATGAATTATACGAATAATAGTAAAATCTTATATTTATTTTGTTTTTCAAATAAATCTTAATTACATACAAACATTCAGACAACTCAATTTGAACATGGAAACAGACGGACAGTGGGATCGTGTAGGGGTTTATAACAACTTAAGTAAAACGTTACATCAGCACTAATCTGAAAACCCGTTTCTTCAAACATATCGTGGATTGTGCATCTTGATAGATTATTTCCTGAAACAGATGATTTTTAAGTTATACAAAATGAATTTATACCTAAAATTTTACTCTTACAGTGAGACGTAAAAAAAGAAGTTTTTAACGTTTGACGTAATACGAAAACTGTAAAACTATAAATTTTCTTAGTTTTTAAAATTTGCAATAAGTCTGAATTACAGCATAAATAAGAATGTTGAAATGAACATGTTACGTGTCAGTCATTTTATAATTCACTACACCGTTATTAACCTGCTACTTGACCGTCTCGATAATTCCTCGTCCGCAAAAGGATTAAAGGATGCCGGATGGTAAAAGTAACAATTAGTAATAAAAAAAAGCTTACTTTGCTTTTTTCGAACTGCGCTCATGTTCTCGACTATCATCCCGAGAACGTTTGTGGGATTTGCTGTCGCTAGAGTGGTGCTTCTTGTGGTCGCCGTTAGATTTACTATGCGATGATTTGTGATCCCTGTCGTGATGCGACGACTTGTGGTGTTTGTCTCGATTCTTTGATGGACTGAAGTATAAATTCATGTTTTAGTGATATTTGTTGGATGTTTCTTACTTATCGGTGATATTAATTAATTTAAAATATTCAATCCTGTCAATAAGTCTGGGTTCATTTTGAATTAGAATGAATACACAGATCCTGTAGTTTTTGTGTCCATTCCATTGACAATTTATTAACCATTTGCCTGTAGTCACAAGTCTGACTCAGTAAATATATAGCATAAAACTACTACTATTTATATCCAAACATAGTTTATAATCACACAGTTCCTATTCTTGTCCCAAAATAAGTTGACATAAATGCGCATAAAATATACGCGCCAGTTCAGGCACACAACAGAATACCGTGATCGTGATTCTTATTATCGTATGCATTATCGACAGATATCGTGTAAGCCAAAGTTTAATTAAATTTTGCACACTACCTTATAGTTGATACATGCAAGTGTTAGATAAATATCGCTTGTCTACCGTCACGTCACGCCCACTGTCACCTACCTGCTGTTACTGTGTTTAGATGGACTCTTATGGCTGGAACTCTTGTGGTTGGAGCTAGAACTCTTATGACTTGAACTCTTGTGACTGGAGCTCTTGTCGTGTTTGCTCTTTTTGCTGCGCCCCTCTTCAGCCTCGAACGAACGCGGCCTGTCGCGGCCACCTTTCCTTTTCCGGTCAAAGTCCTCCCGGTCGTAGTTGCGCTCCTTTTTATCCTCTTCAGCGGCTTCACGTTCCAGATCTGACCAATCTTTACCTGACTCCTCATCTTCCTCTATAAATATAAACCAGTATAAAAATATATACTATGTAAGACATTAGTGAAACTTTGGGGTCACAGAATAGGAGCTGCTATAAGATTAACACATATTTCTCGTATCTGCCGTGGCTTGACTCGCAACGGCAGAACGAAAATGTTATAAGATTTGTTGGAAAAGAATAAATAGGGAACGTAGGCATAAAAACGTGCAGTTTGTGCAGTTGTGTCTTAAATTTTTAAAATAATATTTGTGATTTTGGCATATATAGATTTTTTTAGTTAATAACAAAAACGCGTAAAAAGATGTACCCTCACTGTCGCCAGAGCCTTCAGACGCGTCCGACGCTTCCGAGTCATACTCCGAATCATCATCAGACTCCTCTTCTGACTCGACATCTGTCGGTTCGTATGCGTCGTCTTCTTCTTCAGATTCCTCATCCTTAAATCATTATAATTAAAAAGATAAAATATCCACACACAGATGAGATGTGAATGTTTTTAGTTCCTGAAGGTTTTCCTTCAAATATTGATCTCAAACATTCACGCCGGCGCCGATCTTAGTGTTTCTTACCGTGGGCGGCAAGCGTATTCAGACACGCGTTTAAAGAGTATTGTGTATCATCAAAAGTAATGAAAAACAAAGTCATATAGTTAATATGACACGTAATTGTATAATATATATGGCTACTTGTTTAATATGTTTACTGTATAATAAACTCAAGCTAGTACTAATCGTCGGTGTGCTTACCGCCTGATGAGGGATCAGCTTGAGCGACCGGTAGCTTACGCGCGCGTAAACATGTTAATTATTATGATGCGAATTAAACAATAAGCAAAATTTGTAGTAATTATAGATATAATAGTAATACATGAAGAATTAGATAACTTTTTATTATACAAATGTTGCATATTAGAATATTATTATGAATACATAGATATATTAAAATATAATTACTTACTTGAGCAGCATCTTCTGCATCAGATTCTGGATCCAAAAATGACCAGCCACCATTATCAAAGAATCCTTCAATGTCATCAGTAATCGTTTTCATAACTTTTGTCCAATTAATAGATTGTATTCCTTCAGAGTATCGAATATCACATGAACTGCAAAAAAAAAAAACATAAGATGACATTAAAGAAAGAACATTTGTACTGCATTGGTTAAATATCAACTCACTTCAGCCACTCCTTAACATGATCCAGCATGTTCATGGGGACTGCATTGACCATTGCCACCTTTTTAGCATAATCCTTGAATACAAAGACCATGTCGAAGTTCTTGAGGTGGAACTGCACTCGCTCAAAGTGCACCAGCTCCACATCCTCGAGCGCGATAACAAATGGTGGCCACTCGGTGAGATTTACTAGAGCACCCGAAGTTGGTTGCAGAAGAACTGTACTACGGAAAGGTGCTCCTGGGAAGCCTAATTCTCTGTGGAGTAATTATAATGTATGAACAAAAAATAGTAATCTATTTATATGCAGAGAAATAGTGTACATCAATGCGTTGATTTGTTAGCTGAAACTTTTATTTTCATACATAAAAAAAAATAGATTGTGTAGGTAAAACTTGCGACATGAAATGGTATTTGATGAAGTTACAAGTTATCGAAAACCATCTCAAACACAATTTTAACACACAATTTTAATGCTCTTTACAGCACACAGTAACTTTTTCACACAATTTCTTAACAGCAGAAATGATCGTCTTGGCAATACTAGTTATATAGGATGAGGAATGAAACATAATAATAGTAACCCGTGATTCCGTGAGTTTTATGGGCACCTGTAATTTGTAATAAATAGAAATATTTCCAATCTTTAGTAGAACTATAAATCTTATAAAACACTTACCTGAATGGTGTGTCAAACTCAACCTCCTGCTTGGTCATGTTCTCCACACGTTCGCAGAAGCTCTTGAAGGCGACCTTGAGCTTGTGCCGCAGCTCGCGCTCGCTCTGCTCTGCAGCAAGGTCGTCGCGGTCGTGCATGTGCTGGTGCTTCCCCAGGTCCGTGGTGATCTCACCCACCTCCGTGTAGAATTGAACATCCACATGTTTTTTTTTGCCTGGAACATAATTAATACTTTTGTTCTAAGAGAGAATTACTGATGTCAATAAGATGACACAATCAAAATAAATATTTGATTTTTATGAGAAATATACTACCACACGATCTCAACTCAACATGATGTTAAGTGGCAATGAGTGTAGATGGTGATATGTGTTAGTTGAAAATAATCTGGTTCTCACATGTATGGCTGCCGGAACACAGCGGCTAGTCTAATTGAAGGTGCCAACAAACTAGGCAGACTACATAAAACCTCACCACCATCTAGATCTCATCATTCATTTTTATGTTAAAAATCACTTTTCACATATATTATACACTTGCAGAATATCATTTGTAGAGTTAACTAAGAGGCCTTATTAACTTACCAAACATAATAGCATGTTTCAAATGAAAATGTAACAAAATTATCATTTCTCCATCACATGGTTGGAAGAATGCATTCTTTATGTTATTATACAAAATATCCACTTTGTCTCCTCTGACCGAAGTAAATCTAAAACCATTTGTGTGAGCTTCCAATGACCCACTCATTCTTTTTGTGACAATGTTTGGCCTAATGTAAAGATCTTTCAGTTTTGGGTTGCCTTTACTCTGTGAGAGAACCAGAGTGTCCTGTTTCACAAGATCCTCTTTTTCCCTCTCTTCTGCTTCTCTGGTTTTAAATTTCTTTTGAACTTCCTTTATTAAACGAAAACCTGTATTGAGATTTGAAGAGGGAGGTGATATTTCACCTGGTTCTTTTGTATTTGTACTGCGGTATGTGCTGGAGGAAGAGATAACATTAAATTATTTTTTCGTTATTTAACAATTTATTTCGAAATAATCCTATAAACTTACACTTCTTTAACAAATGTAGCATCAGGTTGTGAATAATTACCGCCTTCATTTCTCCCCATGGTAGCGCCGGGATGAAAGAAATTAATTCTAAGGTATGTATAGTCACCCTCAACAGATTGTGAAATGTTCTTTATCGTGGAAATATGGAATGGTACAGGCACGCCAAATATCGGCAAAATAACAGTTTCATATTTGCGATCTAAAAGGAATAAATGAAAATATGATATACATCCAATAAATATTTTATTTAGTTAAAAAATATTTACTAAAATTTGTTTAAAATCTTAGTTTGCAATTGTTTTCAAATAAACATACCAACATATAATTTGAGTTCTTTCACTTCATTTTCCCTTGGCATTTGACTCACACTTTTATAGGAAACAGTACTTTTCCTTATCTTTTCACTATCTTTACCACTGGATTGTTTTGCAAGTCGCTCCTTAGCTTTCTGGTTAAGTGCAATAGCCAATTCCCTTTGATGCTCTTTACGCTTCTCTTCAGAGGAATGCTCTGTTCTTAGCTTGGATTCAATCACAGCGGTTCTTTTACCTCGCCCTAAAATGTAACAAATAAAAAAAGTAATAGAATTGACATTAACAAAACCTGTATCACTGCTACTACTTTTTACTTTTGCATCAGGTAACATTATTTTAAGACAATATCGTCTGTCGGTAAAATAATAATTTTGAGTCAAGAATATTCGTTAATGAATTACATGCATTACCATAAGTAGGTTGGTGAAGAAAGTAATAGACTCACCTCCATTTTCTATCCGTCCAGGTTTGCATGTAAGTAAATAAAATTATGTAAATGACATAGCAAAATTACAAGCCAAGTTATTGCAGCTTTTCCTTAACACAACTCAAACTCAATAACAACAGTAAAGCAACCAAAAACACTTAATAAATTAAGAAAAAATAATTCGTGTATGCAACCAAATGGATTGTTGACTTTTTTGTACAAATCAGTAAAGTATCAATTCCATATTTTAATATTAATTAAAATAATATTGTAAAGTAAAAATAAAATCAATAGTACAAATGGCCAATAATAGAAAATAAGTTAAAATCACAAATAGTGAAATACATAAAAATAATGCTTGTAATTGACCATTTCCCAAAAATTTATATAAATTTAGTTATTAGAGTTCCATATATAAATAACACTACTAAGTGCTGTGTTCCTAATGAACCATTAAATAAATTGATATTGTTATGAATCTGTCTTTTTATAACTCATTTTAATATGTTTTATAATTTCAACAATTTTTTTTCCATGGCCATCTTCCAACAACTCACCAAGTATTTCAGTCTTATTTTCTTTTTCCTCTTCTTCTTCTTCATCATCGTCCTTTAAAAAGATGCCGATGTTTTTTATTTTCTTTTTAGATTGCGTAAGTAACGATGCCGGTTGATCTTCATTGACTAACACCGTGTCGCCAATGAACAGTGCATAGGTCTGAAACATTAAAAATTATATGTCTTAAGTGAATATAAAAATCCCAAAAAGAATATTTTAAGCAAAAAATTGTAATTAAAAAGTTACCTTTCCTTCCTTATCTGTGGCTGCACTATTTGTGAGGTTAGCTAAACCAATGTTGATGTTAAACACCATACCCTTTTTGGCAACTATTGAGGTTTTGGGTCCAATTACTATTGAGCTTTCGCGGAATTCGATACCCATAGCGAAACTACAAAATTTAAAATATTTTTAAAATTAAAGATTCAAGTAAAGGAAAAAAAAGGTATTCATTAATATCAATAAAAGAAAAATGTACCCAAATGATTTTGTGAGGTTGTCAACCAAATCGGGTTTCTCTTTCTTTGCCAATTCCAGCCCAGCTTCATAAACCGCAGAAAGTTTTGCACCAGCAACAAGACGTTTCATGACTTCTTCCTCTAGATTTATAAGAAAGTTATAATTACTCTGTATTTCATCTGAAGGATTGACCAGCAATGTCCGTACAATATTCGAGCAGTAGGATTTATACCTAGCACCCAGAGAGCAAACAATAGAACCAAAGTGTAGGTGATTTTTATCAGATACTGCACTAAACTTGAGACTGTAATTCCCTCCAGACTGTATGATAGGGGGATAACAAATATCAACTTGACTTGTGTCTACACCAGTGACATATTTCTTATCAAATATTGCAGCTTCAACACCTTCAGCAAGTTTAGAATGTTTCACTTTCTGAAATTTTAAGAAACATTTTACATTTAATTTAACTTATTAAAATTTTTATATCTTAACATAGTGTGACAAGTGCTAGCAAAATGAATATTTTAAAAGGTATGTTTAAATATATAAAAATGTTAAATTTGTTAATTGTATGATTACATATGTATAAAAAGAGTACACAACTTAAAATATTACCATTTCACATAACACTCAGCTGACCAATCAGGTTTGTTTATTGATCAATTGGGCACAGGCATTCATATATTTCAATTGGTGGAAACTGTACAAGTTTGGCATGTGCTGTTAGGTAATTGGTAATTTGTGAAACTTTTATTATCACTTAGGTTAACATATAAGGTTACTTATATGTTAATTTAGAACATATATATTATGCATAAATGCATTGCAGATAGATTGAGTCACTTGATAATGAATTGTTTTTTTTGATCATACTTAAATTTATTACACTATCTTAAAAAAAAATTCTAGATACTACTGTGAATATGAGCAGAATGCCAATAATGCAGAAACATAGACATTGTCTTTATTTTCACAAGACCGAAGCGGGGAATAACCTCTTACAATAAGCATTAACCAAAACTCATATTGAATATGATCATTGCTTACCTTATCAGAATCAATAATTTCCATTATTTGATCTTTCAAATATTTTGTGAATACATCCACTGTGACTAAACATGCTTTTTTTAATGTTATAACTTCAGAATCTTCTTTTGGTGCCATAAGAATTGCTATTGACGAGCTGATGTCAACATTTTCAAACTTTTCAGCTTTCATTGCAGCTTTCCAACTTTCACAAAACTCACCTGGGTAGTTGTCTTTAGCAAAAACCCCAAGTGTTTTACCGGATTTAGATTTTTTAATCTCTTGTATGAGTTTGTGGAAATTTTCCTTATCCTTATCATTCTATAAGCATACAGAAAATGTTGTGTTTGTAAAATTAAAAAATAAAATATTAAAAAAAAACTAATCATCAGTGTTAATTATTTAAACTCCAAAGTTTATTTATATAAAACACAAAACAACATAATTGGTACATCAAAGATTTCTTTATAAAAAATTAAGCCATGAGCTACAGATAATCAAAGTTAACACAATAGAATTTTTACTTATCTCAATGTTTTTTTTTATATAGGAATTACCTATGATGTAACTATAGGCAGAAAAAAAAATCAACAAAAAGGAGGTAAAATAAAACATAATTTTAGTTTACTAAAGGTGACTTCAAGCTCTATACAATTATATGACCTGATAAAATGAAAGGTATCTTCGGTTATATAGTTAAACTATAAACTTACTCTATCTCTAATAAGAAGTTTAACAGTGGGTAATTCTGATTCTTCTTTGCCATTTTCTATTTGTCTGAGAAATTCAATTTTTTTCTTACTTGCCAAGAAACACATACTGTTTACTGTAAGTACTGTAATTGTATCTGGTAACTCATATCCAAATAACCATGTCTGTAAAAACAGAAATAATAGAAATCAACTTGTTGAAATTTAGAATCTTTACTTAATTTAGCAATTAAATAATAACTCGACATTTAATAATAACTGGTGGTTTAAATAATGCATTTTAAACTTTCGTTAGGATATTCACAATCCTAGAATAAAGAATTTGTACAAATAATATAAGTTCACGCGCACATTGAAAATACACACCTGCAAAGCTGTCGATTTACTGTATAAAGTGTTTTCATCAACTCCGACACAAGAAATTAAGCAATCTATCTTAGCTAATGCATCGTCACTTTTAGAATCAGCAGCTGCAGCCTGTAAGAAATTTTAAAATAAGACAAGGAAATACAAAATGCGAGCGTTAGAATATACGTTGTAACCCACCTTCCATGCTGCATAGAGTTTTTTCATGCGACGATAGAATGTTTCTTTGTCCAGGGATATATTAGACATTGTGATAATTAATTATATATAATACTGTGTTACTTTTTTACACCACAAAAATTAAAAAATGAATCACGACCGTATACATTACAAACTTTGACAGCAAACATGAATGGCGGGCGTCAGTGCTACACTCCGTATTGTCTATGATAAAACATTTCTTTCTTTACTAATGAGAAAGGCAAATGGCTGTATTGCTACATATGTTAGTAGAACATAATTCCTTTTGATATACTAGTCTTAAAATAATCGCTTAATTTTAAGCAGCAATATAATTTATATAATAGTAAACAACTTAGTAGTACTTAAATATGATTCTACTCTTGAAAATGATTTCGGCATGTTTTTGTGTAAAAAAAGTAGTACTGTGTTTTAACTATTAATTTAAGGAACAACAAAGTGTACGATGATTAAAAATTATATCTTATTAATGTATTAAAATGTATCATGTTGGTTTAATTTTTTTGTATATGGAAAACTATAAGTGAACCAGTTTTAGCAAATCGTACTCGTACAAGAATTATGAAAAGTTCCAAAATGTGTCCATAATAAGTATACTTGAATTCATTTAGGAATTTCATTAGTTGTGTTAAGAACATGTAAAAAGTTACAAATGTTCTTTATCCTTTACATAGTCAGTTTAAGAATATTGTTTGTCGGTTAACTGTCTGTCCTCTCTAAGGATACCGGTTTAAAGGTTATTTATTAACACAGTAAAATATAAGTATTTGTGTGCACGGTTTTAAATGTACATGATTTTTATTATGCAAATTTTCTGAGCAAGACGCTGGATAAGATTTTTAATAAGAAAAACAATATTTACTCAATTATAAAACCCATAAATAAATATGACAAAATAAATCAGAACTATGTAATTATGTATTTATTTTTAACAGAAAAATATTTTGTATTTTTTTTATTTTACTCCTGTGTTGTCTATATTTAATATACATTGTTGTGCCATTTTAATTTTATTTGATCTAATCATACTGATTTTCACTAAAAAACCGTTAGTATCATTGGTAGTATAGTTACTGACAATCTTAATTTTTTCCATTAAAAGCACAATTGCTGGAATATGTTGCCAATATTTTCCTAAACATCGGATATGTTTTTCTTTATATGAAATCTCTTTTGACTTTTCTTCTGAAATAGATTTATACATAATTAAATTCTTTTAATTAAAAAATGGAGAAAACTAATTTTTTGTACAATACCTTCAAATTGTACATCTTGTTCAATCCACCTTGTTTGAATATTAACACATATAATACTAATTTCATAATATTTACACAAAAAACGACAATAATTCACAAGTATGTTTAAATATGTCAAACCTGAAACAAATACAACTTGATTTTTAAGTATTAATTAAAACTGTTAACAATTTTTGTATTATTTTTGACAGTTCGATGTGATGTATTAAAATATGTTAAAACAATACAACCTGTTTTGTTTTCATCTCCGAAGTGTTGTAATAATAAACATGGCAATGAATCAATTATTATCATACTTAAATTTGGTACAACAAAACTTTTGTTTTTTAATTTTTTTAAAAAATCTATTAACTCTTCCATAGTCCATATGTGGACTACTTTTATTTTTAACAAATTTGTTGCCATTTCCTATATAAAATAAAATTTAATTTTAAGATTAAATAGTTCATATATTCAACAATTTCAGTCAATTTTTATTTATTACCTGATGGGAACAACCTAGGTTATCTAACAATTTTTGAACTCTTAAAGATGAAAAATCTCCCTTAGTATCTACATAAAGAACAGTGTTTTCACTATTTTTTGTACAATTGAGAGCAATTTGATAACATAACTGGGATTTTCCAGAGCCAGCAAGACCACATAATTCTGTTATGTATCCAATAGGTATACCTCCATCCAACACAGTATTTAAACTACAACATATGTTCTAGGTTATACACAATTTAAAATTTTATAGAAAAAAGTAATAATATTCTACCATTGTAATAAGTACAAGTTGACTTATATAAACATAACAATAAACAACCTTTCCAATCCTGTATCAATATATCTTTTTTTATTTAGAGACAATAAGGTAGAGCCATTAATCACTGGAGCAGCATATACATTAAAAATATGATTTCTGATCTCTATAATTTGAGAAATTTTTAATTTCGTTAATATTGTCAATTTCTCTGTATCGCATTGAAGAAATTGTAAAATAGTTGTAATGTTGTTCAACGAAAGTGTCTTTTGTACGCTTTTTGTTAACAGGGGGTGGTTTACACAGGAAAGTTTCTGCATTATTTTTTATTGGAGTAAAATTATGTAACAATGATAACTATAGATGTTTATTTTTTCATGTTAAATGATCAAATACCCTTTATTGTTGTTTTGATTTTTCCCTATCGAAAACAAAACATCAATCGCGTTCTGTCAAATGTCATAGAATTAATAATAGCCAAGTGAAATTATTTTAAATGCAATAGACAGAAACTTTCTGCCATCGTTAAAGTAAGTATTTGAAATAAAATTAGTGATGTTTTATGAAATTGTTAGGAATACTTTGTTTACGTCAAAATATTAAATAAAAGATTTAGTAATTGAAAAAGTTTACAATATTCATGAAGTAATTTATCATTCAAACATAAACTCATTCTTCGTTCTTGAGTGAATGACTTGGTATAGGACACTATTCGATAATTTCCCTTCATTTGTTCGCACGCCTGTCAGGCGATGCGCGTAGCGCTGTGATGGCCTCATCTAATTTGATTTTACATTTATCAATTTTATGATATTTATAGTATACATATAATATATAAATAGTATAAAAATAATTGATAGTATAATTTAGTTTCTATATTTATTTATATATTTGCGTTTAAACAAAATGGCGAGTCAAGCCCATAAAACTGTATACAGGCTGGTTTTAACTGGAGGTAGGTAAATTTTAACTTATTTAAATTTTCTATTAATTTTCAAATTTTACTGTGGATAATTAGAGTGGTATTCATAAATAATCATTTCGTCTAATTCGTATTTCAACAAAAAATAACTTTTCTTATTTTTTGTTATGCACGTGTTAATTTGGCACCGAAGTAACACAATTAACATAATACTTATTTAACCTATGCAGGTCCTTGTGGCGGTAAAACTACTGGACAATCCCGGCTTAGCACTTTTTTTGAAAATTTAGGATGGAAGGTAAATATACCTATTTAGAACTAAACAATTTTAGTTAATAAAATAAATCTGATGTAATTTTTTAAATTGAAAACTTAATATGTTTTAATTCAAATAAAAAAAAAACATTTCAAAAATTAAATTTGTATTTCATTGTGTGTAATACTTGTAAAAATTTTCTTATAAGGTTTTTATTAATTTATTATTAATTAGTTTAGTTTAATAAGCTTGCTACAGCATTGTGTATTTATAATAAAAAAAATTCAGTTCAATGTTGAAAAAAAGAACTAGACTACTTTCATATGAGATTAAGTTCTGTTAATATTTTTAACCCCTGTAAGATATTTTTTATAAATTGCAGGAAATTTAATTTCTCTTTTGTAGGCAATAATATGAGAAAACATCAAAAAATTTAAAAATTAATCTATGTACTTAAATTTCCCTTTTGTTTCATTCTATGGTTTCTCCAATAGGAGATCCAGTAAAACATGGTTCCACATTGTATCTATTTCCAGGTGTTCCGGGTGCCGGAAACGGCTACCGTGCTATTAAGGTACGAAGCACAAACTTGACAAGTGCATTTAGACACAGACTTTGACTTGAAATTTATTTACAAGAGTTGTATTTTTAAAATCATCATTTCAAGTTTACTAATAAAAAAACAAAAATTATTATTAATTTCAATGTACAAATGAAGTTTTGGGGCTTTAAAAACACTATCCATATTATTGTATAGCAAAACAGTTATATTTGTTTCCTCGAACAATTTTTCTAAAGACTTTAATTTATTACTTTCAAAATATATTGCTATGCTGGGCAATTATTTATTAGGTATTACTATTTTTTTTTCTCTTACAGTGGTGGTGTAAAGTTTGCAGATCTCAGTCCAGATGAAGGTCAGTTACAATTATTAATATAATTTTGTATACTCAAAAATATATTTAAAATATCATTTAGGATAGTTTTTATAATAGAAGTTTTTAATTAGTTTTAAATTTGTTTATACTATTAGTTTTATTTGAACATCATTGATATTAAGTGAAAAATCTCTTTAAGTAAATTACATTCTCTCAAATGCTGGTAAAAAAATCTGATGAAATTTTAAAATTTATTGGGTTAAAATTTTGTTTTACTTCTAATAATGTTATCTAAAATGTAAGTTGTTTTAGTGTTTACATATTTTAGAGAATGTCGTAACTTTATGTTATTAAGGAACTTCTCTTAACCACTTCATAAATTAAGCAGTCGATTTTTTTCTTCACTACTAAAATAGTATTTAATTGTCTCATTTACAAAAGTTAGACGACAAATTGTCGTAATTATATCGAAGTGGTACGTCATGTATTATTATTTGATTAAAAAAACTTATGAATACGTAAAATTGTGCTTTCATCACGAGATAGGGTCACGTGTCTCGTGCGCAGTTTATTTTCGTCGTAAGCTCCTTGCCTCGCGGATCTGCGGATAACAAAGCTTGAATCGGTATCATGTGAATCTCTTATCGAGATTGTTCTGTAGGTAGTTGCGATATTTTAGTTTTTCATATTTTCTCTATGTATTACAAAAAAATAATGAAAATATTAAAATTTTTACTAAAGAAATGACAGTGTAAAAAAGGAAGTAATTGCTCAGTATCACTTTACTGCGACGTCAGTACTATTTTTTTCATTGTAGATATTTATTTTAATTATTAATAATATTTATATACTATGTTATTTATTGATTTACGTACAAATTGCGCAACCATTGAATCTTTCACTAGATTTAAAACGCAATATCATGGTACCGTGTCTAATAAGATTAGCTGCTTAGTTATATGTATATATATAAACAACATACGTTGTGGGGACTGCGGAGTGAGCCGGGCGTTATGGGGCTTCGCGGATGACGGCTCGCTTACCGAACCTACAACGCCTCGCTCGCGGTCAAGTTCACGGTTAAACCGTATTATATTCAAACGGCAAGCGTTGTACAGCGATTTAGTATTACAAGGTTTCCTTTCCTTGGCGTACGTCTAGAATCCTATCGATGGTAATGGAACCTTATCGATGTGTAAAATGTAGACGATGTAAAATGTAATAAACAATTGCCGGGGCCTTCCTTCGAGCATTGTTTGTTTATGATACATCGCTCGGTACAATTTGCGCATCGTTTTGTTATCGGATTTTCTTTCCGAATTTATTTCTTCTCTATCTTTTTAATGCTTTATATAATCTATCTTTTTTGTATTCACTTCAGACAAGCATTCGGTACTCAATAATATTGTTTATTTAGAAAACGAGAAATTGTTTGCAATTTAATTGTCAATTTAAATGCTAGATTTGGTTACCCGCGTTTCTTTACATAAAATAAATTTAACACGTGATAATTCCGGTCTGACGTATATATTTTTTAAACCTTGCCTGAAAAACGTGTTATCAAGGTGAATAGTAATTTCCTCAAATTAACAGAGGACATTCTCTTGTTGGTGACTAATCACTACTGTTTTGATATGCTGAAATACGTCTTTCAGTACAACTTTCCATTCCAACCTGAGCGCAGGTATAACTCCTAAAAAAAATTTTTCTCAAATATAATTCGCAAAAGTTTTTAAGCACTGTTTCCAAGTCTATTCTAAACCGATGTTTTTTTTTCGTTTCTTTTGAGAAGCAGTTCAATGAACTGTGTTTTTTGGATATTCTAATCACTCCTATAGTTATTCAATATTGCCTTTTTTTTTTACTTATAAAATACATAGTAAATAAATACTGTATTGATGACTGCCGAGTCATACGTACAATAATTGGTGTGTATTTACATATTAAATGTTAAATGGTGCATTATAATCGGATTGATAACTATAATTTTATATATGACATTTTCATACGTTCCAATGCCGCTTGTTACGCCTAGTAGAGCGAACTCGCTGTAACCGATTTCATCTTGTGACGCGCCCATTGTGTTGCACTGAACCTGTTTAAACGATGTGTTTGTTCGCTTAAACGAGACAGGCGTCCGTTACTTCCCCATGAACAATTCGATTTTGATCTTATCTTCCAGTGGACAATGGATATAGTAAACTTACTATTACATAACATAATGTGCAAATGGCGGTTTCATCGTTAAAAGTGATTTCTTCCAGGTACCATTTAGATGAACTGGTTCAGAATGAAGCTCGTGTCTAGTAGTGTTTAAAAAGAAATATGTACATACATATAAAATAATACAACATATGTACAATACATACACATGTATTTGTATTGGGTATACGTCATAAACCACAAAATAATTTTTGTTTGTAACAAGCAATGTGGACATTGCTTTTAACATTTTACTTAGAGATATTTAATTAATACCTCAAAAACTCCGTATCGTCAGCACTAAATGAGTAGTATTTTTCCCTGATAACGTTATGTGCTGTGTTTATTTTTATTCTTTACTGACATACAGGTGTACAACTTAGCATCTGCCTAACAACTAGTTTTTTTTAAGGTTACGTGGTATCGTGACGTCAATGGTTATTATAAACGCGCTATGCCACGTGGTGTGTTTTGCATGCATTAACTCATGTTTTAGGATTATAAACATTAATGAAACTCGGTTTATCTCATCTGCTGAATTATCACGATGAGGTTTTGCAATATGCGCCAACAATAACGTTTTCGTTACATAAACTCTTGAACGTTTCAGCTCGTGGTACGATAAACGATTTGCGGTTAAAAATAATCGTTGCTATTTGTAAGAATGTATACATTCTTGATGAACTGCGTAGTACGTCGTAACTTTGTCGTCTGCTGTAATTATATAAAATCGTTGGGAAATTTTCAATTTAAAGTCGCCTTCGCGGTTGTTTCAGGGCCACAAATATTTTCACATTGCTCTTTAAAGTGTGCCGTAGCAATGAGCATTATTAAAATGTAGATCAACTGAAATTGTCCAATCACGATTACTAAAGTTAGTTCACCTCGTGCCTGTCACGAAATAATAGCTTTTTTTTTGTCACGATATTTGTATTAGAAATACTGTTTATTTTAATTTTTTATCGGCAATGGGCTTACACTTGGCATCGATTTCACATGAACTGATGACAGTGAGGCCCTAGATTGTGAAGCGTGCTCGTCTATATTTTGGCTCATATGTGTGACTAAGACTGTCGGAATACAACAACGCCGTTATGGCGGTAGATAGACAAATGAGGATAGCCAAAATGAAATGTTTTTATGTAAAGTATGTAACTTTTCTGATGAATCATCTGGAATTGTCTAGATACTGCATAACAATATTATGAATTATAACATGTTAGGTTGTTGCAATAATGAGGTATGTTGTAGGGAAATTGCCGAAAAGTTTTTCAGGCGACTTTTGTCCAACACAATGCAAACGTTGCACCGCCGCGGCTGTGGCGCAGGCTGGCCGAGGTGACGGCGGTGAGTGGTGCACTAGACGTAGTGTACGCTACTTAAGTGTAGTACTATTACACTGCGTCGTACGCTATTTGAAAATGACATTGCTCATTGACATTTCTTGCTAAGTCATATTTTTGTATAGCAATAAATACTTTCATATCCAAATTAAGTTGTAACATTTAAGCCGTACATTTTTTTGACGTGGACCGAAGTTGCTTAATAATTTCATAACGCGATACCTATTCGATTTTTTTTATATGATCATTGTATCTTTGCTAGTGTTGTAAGGTCTATTTTATGAATGTTTTTTTTAAACAATTTTAAGTTCATTATACAGCTAATGTATTCGCTGAAAAGTTTATCTTTGGTCATTCCTTGATTGGCCGTTACGGCGGTGCAAACGTTGCGCCCCTGATGACGTAAAACAAGAGTGTTAGAAATGCAAATTATGAGCGGTCTGCGTCACGTTTGAGTGGCGTAGAGGCACCGTTGCCAAAAGTCCGGGCGGACTTTGATTGTTTGCGATCTAGTCAATGTAATTTCTGGACTGGTGACACGCCCCGTTTCCTTTTACAATCTAGGTTAAAGAAAATAAACGGCAGCCAAGGAGCGAAAATATAGTCAGTTGCGAATGTCTAATAATACTCGGTAGAATTTGCTATACACTAGAATATGAATATTCGACAGACGTTTTCACAACGGCAACATTACATCTTATGTTCTATTGTTTATATTACAAACTGATTCGCCGGTCCAGTGTCAATGGTAAGGGTTTTATTTCGACACGTTTCGCTCGTCGCCAGGAGATGTAAAATGTTATACCTATTCATTTCAGTAGGTACAATAAATAGGCCTTCAAAGAGGACCACAGTAATGATTGCTCACTGATGTTTGGTGCACAAATAAGCGGTGCTGTGGTAATCTTCTGGATCCTAAGAAGAAATAGAATCCATTAAAATTTTACCCGCTATTTCTTATACGTTTCATTGAACCGAAAGTGAATAAATTTAAACGGTTATATCTACTCAAACATTTCAACTGTTTGATCTTTGTAACAGAACAATTAATTTACGCATGCAGATTAATAACCGTAGATAGGCATAATCGAGTTCACTACTGGCAACACTAATTTATTACAACGTCACAATGACAAGTATTTTTCTCATTTGATATTCAGCTAAATTTACTTCAGTAAGAAACCCTGCCTCATGTAATTTTTGTGACTTCTTTTAAATTAACTGTAATTAATATAATTCGATTACTATATCAAGCGTTCAGCCTCATTAGGAAATATTTATTGTTCTTTGTTGCTACAAAACCTGTAAAGACAAACTTTACCGAATTCCTTGTATTGTTAGTTCTCATTAGGAGGGGTGTAATCTAATAATTGCGATTAAATATTATTGTAAAATGTTTAAATATAAGGAATGTTCTTTTTTATTTGAACGGTGACATACTGCTGTCATAGAAATTTTTCGCTAGTTCGGTGATTCCATCTTTAGATTCATATTTGTTTACATATAAAATGAAACGGTTGATTGTTCGATACTTAGTAAAATAGTATCAGTGGCATTTGACCTCTTTTATCTTTATCTGTACCTAGTATGTCTTTATTTAAATCGTAAACAACCACATTTTTTTAGACTTTTCCTTCATTAGGAAAAATTTTGTTTTCATAGAGAAATAGCGCGAAATAGGAAACGTGCCGAAACCAAACCATTGTCGCAGGTTCCTTAACCATGACGTTTTACCTGACCTCCTGCGTTTAATTTCATTGGATATCGTTTATTACTTTTACTATTGTCGAAAAATTCTTTGCCGTATTTAGATACGAATCCGAATTATTATATATATATATATATA
>DWQX01002938.1:0-19694 GCA_018245475.1 Pharmacophagus antenor
ATTATATATATAATATATATTTTTTATTGTTATATACATAACATCAACTTCTAATTATATTATAGATTTATAGTTTACTAAGATCTTTCATGAACAGATCTATTTGTTCAACTGATGCTCATCTTTCTGCTTCTAGTCTTTATAAAAATGACAATACAATTTTTTAAATGACATTAACACTGCTGTTAGCACATATAAAGAAGATTCTGTGTTTGGTGCCTTCAGTGTCAGAATTACTTGTTCATTCCTGTGGTTTTTTTTATTGTTATAAGTTGTCAAGATTAACTATCCTCATCGACAGGTCTCATCAGTACTTATGTCATGTCCAATAATTTTCTTAATGTATTTATTCTCCACATAGTTTTCGCATGGCACCAATATTGTGCCACCAGATAGTATAGTATTGATATACTATAACACTTATATAATAAAAGAACAATAGTTACTTTAAACTGCATAAAACTTATGAATATCCATATAGTGTCTCACTTTATATTAAATAATGAAAGATTATACTTATTTGTAATAAAAAATTAATAATTATCAATCTTCTTGAATCAGATTGATTATTGTTCAAGTTCAATTGTTAAGAATGTATATTGCTCCGAACAGTTTAACGCGAATTGTAGACATTTACGTCAATGGTTTTTCCAAGATTCTTTTGACAAGTGTGCGCGAGCGATTCTTTTTTGACTACATCTTTTTTCGTTATATCGAGTTTGTATTGGTATATTAGACTTCATTACGCTACTAGGTTCAAAACAGGCATGATTTTTTTCATACGTAACATACGCGTTTTACACTATAGTTCCCGATTTTGTTATTGTTATTAAAGGAAAATCTTCGTAATATATTCTGCTCCTGGAGAAGTCAAGGTTATGTGAGATTTGCACCCACTAAAGCACTTTCGGTTTTAGTAAGGTCATGGGATTTACATATTTCGGCGTGCCTGTTTTATCGCTAAAACTTGACGGCGATTTAAACAATAATATTAAATGACAATGAGGTCGTAGATAGTGAAACGTATTTGCTCTGAATACTTCTCGCTCTCACATGTATAACTGCCGGAGCACAGAAATGCTGTTACAGCAGCAAATTGACATTTGGAGCAGATAGCTGGCCAGGCAGGTTCGAAAATCCCTTCCATCATCCAGACTCCACTACTTATATGGACTGGGAATCGAATCCAGGACCTCCTTACTCCTTACAATACAAGCGGTACACTACTGGACTACGGAGGCAATTCATAAACACAAATAAAATCTTAATGAATTTAACGTTTAGTCACTGGCCGATAAAGATGCACTTTATTTATCGATAATCATATTATTTCTCTTAATTATAGTATCTTTATGTTTCATTGAATATTTAGTGTGGCTCAACAACGCCACGTGATAATACACTATGCATAAATTGATAACTTCACTTAACACAATGATACTGTGGGGTTTTTGGTAACCAGAAAGGCAAAAAAATTAATAAATGGAGTCATTAATGGTTATGATAAATTAAATACAATAACATTGTTACTAATTGTTTGAAAATTGTGTCATAAATAACATAAAAAAATTATTACACAGTTCACTGTATGTATTGTAAATAACATTTCAACATAATTTGCAACGTATAATAAGAAACGCTGTCATGTTGGCGCCATGAATAGACCACGTAAAATGCGCATGGCATTTAACGTCAAGTATAAAACGCAATAAAAATGTTAGCATCGTTATCTGGACGAGAGAATAGATGTTTGTAATTTATGTATGAGTAAATTTTGGTATCATTTGTAGAGAGACAGTTTACATAATTTTAAACTACTAATAGTTTTTGAATTACATTACGTAATACAGTTTCACAATACTATTATCGAAGTGTATAAGGAGCGACTTCCTGTACATTTTCGAAAGAATATGAATCGAGTATTGTTAATACGCAGTCATCATGGCCTTGAACGACAATGTCTCAATAGCGATTACTCTCAATTTCTCAATTGCCGTTTATGTGCACTATTGTGGGAACGGCTGTGGGGATACCTGACTTTAGTAGGGTTAACAATAGAGCGTTCGACATATATTACATATAGTAGAAATGGAATAATAATATTAACGCAATTACAGCACAATTTCTATTATTATTAAGTTACTATTTTTATATTAAACTCTGTTGTAAGACTTTGTAGTAAACGTAGCAAATTCACGAAATATGGTTTACATACCAATGCTGCGTATCAAATGTAAACATTGCGTGGGATTGTTAAGGTATTTGACATTACCAAACAGATAATTGTTGAGGATGTTTATTTTACTTCAATTATGTTTATCTCTTTATTATTAAAACCTTTCGTTAAATTTATGACGATGCGTATTTATTTTATTCTATTAATATTTAAAATGTTATATTTCATTTAATGTGACATCCCTGTTCTTTATTGAATTAGTGCCATGAACATTCATGTGGCCAAGAATTTATATTGATTGCCTAGATTATTCCTAGCGGTCATCTTTATTCAGTAATTGGACTATTTGACTATGAGGATAATGTATGCATTCGATTTTAGAGGTCCAGGCAAATTCCATGTTGATGACATTATTTTTTTGAATTGTGTTAAAATGTTTAGGGAGCAGTGGGACTTTGTATAAAATGAGCAAATTAAATTAAAATATAAATAACTCGCATAGCGAGTCACGTGGATAGGAGATTCCCCAAATCGTGCGATAGAACTTTCAGTCATATTGGTAAATGAGAATGTGTTAACAACTTTTTGCACTAGTATTATAAAGTCGATAGTATCACACATTTTTCCAAAATTGTAGCCATACTTTATTCATAGTTTTTTTATTTGAATTTTATTCCTCGTGTAAAATTTTCTATTTTATATTATTTTTTAGCATGGAACACATTATCATAATTTAATTTATGTGGTTACGACTGTTTCGCATTACGAGTAGACTCCGGTACGAATTATGCTCGTTATGCGAGGTTTACATATGGTTTTTTTTAGTCAAGTCTATTGCAATACAAAAGATTTTAATCTACTTATCCTTTAGCGATATTTAGCGTCTTTATAAATAAGTAAAGAAAAACTCATTAACCTCGGCTTTTTATTTTTTTTTCTACAGCAATATATCCCGCTTTAAATGTAAGAAGCGGCTAAATTTAAGTAACAAGTGGCTTATTATGGACCCTGATTTTTCTTTTACTTTCATTATTTATTTTATTTTCATTAGGAAATACATTTATGGCGAGAACAAATATGTATGAAGTAAATATAATAAATAGGGTCAGATATTAAAACTAAAAATTACCTGTCCCAAAATTTTGTAAAATGCTTAATATTTTTTTAATATATTTTCTTCTAATTCACATTACAGTTCATATATAAGTAATAACCAACCGCCAGTTTATCACTCTTAATTGGCGGTTGAGATAATTTGACTTCAGTTGTGGGAATTTCCATATCATGTTTCACAGATATCACTACCGAATTTCCTGTTCGTATCGTACAAGCTAACCGATGCTGGTACTTGCGTTACCACCAACCCAGCGGCAACGAAGTTCAAGGGAGAAGAAACTGCTGATCCGAAACAACATCTCACTCTTCGATTGAAAAATATATTACAAGATGTCGAAGTACAAACAAAGTAAGGTTTAATACGTAAACATGATTACGTTTATAATTAATAAAATATATAAATTTCGTTTTTATGGACTACACAACTCGATATATTTTTTTTAATCTTTGAAGAAAATGATAAAATACTAGTAATAGTCTGATATCTGCTATTGATAGATACATTATAATCTACATATGAAACAGTTAGTTCTAGAAAGGTAGAATCACTCATTTCTGGAGTTCTACTAAACATACATATTATACATATTTACAGAAAATGACTACAAAACGTATTTGAATAAAAAGTGTAGGTCGAACATGCATTCGTCTACATAAATAAAGCTTCCGAATCAGAAATAAGAATCGTGACTAAGCGTAATCAACCCTGAGGATATAGTTACTTACTTTTGTCATACCTATAATATTTTCAGAGCTCACCTCCAAGAGAAATTTCTCTCAGACCTTCGCAAAGCGCGCGAGACGTACAGTGGGCCGGAATTGGCAAACGTTCTACAAGCCATGCGCCGAAGGCTGGACGATCCTGCAGTGCTGTCAGGAGACACTATACTCAACATGTTAATATCGTACAGAGAAATACAGGACTATGACGCTATAGTGCAAGTTGTGGATGACCTGAAGACTATCATGAACAGGAAGAATTATGTTAATATGCCTATTATCAGGTTTATGTACGCATTCGCTATGAACAGGTAAGATAATAGTTTTCGATTGCGATCTATCTACCATATATTAAGGTTGAATTTACAATGTAGTCGTGCTTACAAATGTAATTCTAATGTAATATCGATTGATTCAAATATAACAACTTTATAAAAGTTAATGTCTAAATAATAATACTAGTGTCAGACATTCAAAAATTGAATTATAAATATTGCTGTTGTCTTTTGAGATTTATAGTTTAAAATTGTTTGTTCAACTATTTCAGGAGAAATAAAGAGGGTGACAGAGAAAATGCGTTAAAAGTATGCGTTAAAGCATTGGAAAAGAAAGAAAATCGGTTTCCTGACATGTTGTGTTTATGTGGACGCATTTATAAAGATAAATTTGTAGAATCTCAACACTCTGATATGGAGAGCTTGAAGAATGCTATTCACTGGTTAGTATTTATCAGAATGTTCATAACAACAACCGTACATTGAAAAATCCATCAACATGAACCTACATATGTATTGTATATGTACACTTTATTTAACAATATAAGAATATTTAGTAAATTCTTCAAGTAGATATTAAAAAATAAAATTTAACAAATTATGGATTTTTAAAATAATTTTCATATAGAAAACGTGTTGGGTATTTTAATGGGTAAGCAAGGGTATACTATATTTTAGACTCTTAATGCGATCATACTTTACCCTCAGGTACAGACAGGGCTTTGAAGTGCAGCCAAATGAATATGCGGGTATAAATTTAGCTACATTATTAGTTATAGCCGGCAATGACTTTAAAGACTCACAGGAATTGCAACATATAGGTAAGTGCTAATTTGTTGCCAACATCTGACTTCCAATTGAACACTACGCCGTGGGCACATCTAATCTAGATTTTTTCGTGTCGCGCCGATAGCACTGACTTACATAATTTCGCTTACCGCCGGCGGTGTTTTGAGGTTCTTGTTTATTAATCTTATTGTAATTTTCCATGACTCAATCTTGTATATTTTCTCGAAACTTTGAGGATAAACATACGTAAACAAGTACAAGACTTTTTTGTGTATTGTAACGGGCGGCTACCGAACGGCATTATTAATATTTTATGGGATTACAAATATAAAAAAATACGACTTCACATATCATCTGTGATAATTTCTCATATCTACGTTAGTATCCCCTATAAAAGAATTGGTTTCATGTACATGTAAAATAAAATACTAACAGTATAAAAATAACACTGCTGTTTGATTTGATACTAATTCGAAATAACGTGTTGTAATGTTTTATACCATAACTAGGTAATAGATATATAGCGCAGTAAATCTAAGTCCAGTCTCCAGGAAGTTATATTAATTGTCGTATTACAATACAAATTGATTTTAACCTATCTTTCGATTTGCACGGTGCTTAAATTTTTTGGTTTAATTGTAGAAGATATATAGGTGTAAAAGTCTAGCTATCGTAATGTGACCGATAAATTTTACTTTGTGATTTAAAAACTATTTAAAAAGCAAATTGGCATAATTCGAGAACAAATTAATATAATTATAAATAAAATAATTATAAATAAAGACACGACCTGAACCCAGATATTTACAAAGAAATTGATCTACTTTTTCATTTAAACCAGATAAGTTCATAACACAATAGGTTGATGCTGTGTGGGCCTTCACAAGGTGGAACGACAATCTTTCGATGTTCGCACGAAGGTTGGATGCTGGTTCAGTTTTGATTGCTGTGGTTCTGGGGAAGTTGCAGCACTTGGGGTCTATCAGCTGATGATAATAATAAATTTACAAGACATTTACTTACAGGCAGGGTTTTAAATCACCTTATTGGAAAAAAGGGCAGCTTATCATCTCTGAAGGACTATTGGGATGTTGCAACATTCTTCGAAATATCAGTGCTCGCTCAAGATTACGTTAAAGCTATCCAAGCAGCGGAATGTATGTTTAAGTTGAAACCACCGAATTGGTACCTGAAATCAACTATAGGAAATATTGAATTAATTGATAGGTATGTCATGTATATCGATATATTTATTAAGAAAATCCCAATTGTTTTATGTATTATATGATTTGGAATTAAAGAAAAGATAAATATCTACATTTTAACGAATCATTTAAAACTAAGATAATATGTACAAATAAAGTAAAGTTTTCGCTTCCTGCACCCGGTAAAATATTTGTATTTACCAGAAATACAGTGTATAACTAATGTGCATTTAGGGTGAATTTATTATATATATTGTTTTAGGTTTAGAAAAAAAAGTGAAGAAACATCACCAGAACAGCAAGTCTTTTCATTTTGGATGGAATTCTTTGTGGAAGCAACTAAAAGTACTTGTGAAAATATAATTAGATTCCCGGTATGCGCCGCTTTTATTTCTAAATTCTAGAGTTGATGACGATCGTAACTGATAAAAAGTTCCATTTTATCATTTAATTCCTTATAATAATTCTTTATAATCGACACTGTTTTATGTTTTTTTTTTCTATAATTAGGTACTAATACTGGAAACGACAAAGATTTATATGCCTTCATATGTTACTGTTAACATGGGAGCGGAACAAAAGTCCGTTGAAATTTTTAATCTGTGTCTCGACTCTATGCGCGGCGATTGCAGACAAGTTCATCGTTGGCTCTTCACTTCCGATATGATACGGACTTACAGGTGTTACATCATTTTTTTTCGAATCATTCATATATATTAAAGTTCATTAAATTAAGATATTGCGGTAAAATGTCATTAAAAGCGGAAAATATTTTGATGTAATTTTTCTCTGAAAACTAAGTATAGCAAAAAAATTGTCATTAAATTGGACGTTTCTATAAAAGAAATGTCATATAATTGCTAATTTTGATTTAAATTGTATTGGTGATATTTTGTCTTTCTTTTTATAGTTTATACAAACGGGACGAACGCTGTTTGTTTTTATATGTGAGTGAGAATTCGGATGATTTCCAAATATTCTTGCCGTCACAAGCCTTCCGTCAGTATTTCTACGATCTACTGGGAGAGTTGACGGCCGATCATGAAAAGCTCACCGATTTGGATACCAGTGTTATGCAAGACCAGCTAAAGGTAAGTTTAAACGTCATTCTTTTGGTTTTAGAAATATGCTGTAATACAATGTAAAAATTTACGTAATATTTCAAATATGAATGATTAGCACACGTCCGTTTCAAGTATTTTATTAAAGCCGGTTGTTACTGTTAAAATTATATTATATACATTTATAACAACCGAGGACATTTTATAAGAAAAATAAAACTGCATGTTGTCTTAATAAAAATAAAAAAATTGTGAAAATTGTTGCATCAATAAAATTCAAGAATATTATTAAATGCAAGCCAAATGACACAAGCGTGTTTTAAAATAGTTTTATGTTATGTATCCACGAAGTTTTATTAATATATCGATCGAGCTATGTATTATCTATTTATTTTTAAATTATTTCATTCTATAAAATATTAATTAAAGCATCGACTGAATTAATTAGTGACGATATTTTTTTTTAGTTTGAATATGAATACGACGGCAATAAGCGCGTTGTGTTAGGCAAGGGCACCTACGGCGTTGTGTACGCGGCGCGCGATCTCAACACGCAAGTGCGTATCGCCGTCAAAGAGATACCGGAAAAGAACTTAGGCGACGTACAGCCCTTGCACGAAGAGATTTTGCTACATTCACAGTTAAGGCACAGGAACATTGTACAGGTATACCGACAACTTCGTTATTGTTTGTAGACATATTGTAGTCTCACATAGATGGCGTTAGTGCAGTGAGTAAAAATACCGATAGTTATGTAATAGTACAAAATAAAAATAAGTTACATCAAAAGAGGGTAGTTGCTACTAACCTGTGTGAATAAGGTGTTATATCCGGAATTTAATTTGTTTTTGTTTTATTTAAGTACTTGGGATCTATATCAGAAGATAATTATTTCAAAATATTTATGGAGCAAGTACCAGGAGGGTCGTTGTCCGCATTATTGAGGTCCAAATGGGGTCCGTTAAAAGAAAACGAAGCGACTATTGCTTATTACACCAAACAAATATTGGAGGGTAAATATCTTAATGTAATTTCTCATGTTAATTAGAACAAAGAAAAGAAGTGATTTATTTAAAATGTACACAATTTATACTTACTATTTTTTAATATTTTAGGTCTGAAATATCTACATGATCAAAAAATAGTCCATCGCGATATCAAAGGTGATAACGTTTTAGTTAATACATACAGCGGAGTTGTGAAAATATCAGACTTTGGTACATCTAAACGTTTGGCGGGTTTGTGTCCCTCTACCGAGACGTTTGCAGGCACCTTGCAGTATATGGCACCGGAGGTCATTGATAAAGGACTTAGAGGTTATGGAGCGCCGGTAAGATTAAATAAGTTAACACATTAAGACTACCACGGTATATTGTGAACATACAAGACATTCTATAATTGTCATAGTGAATATCTAATTGTGGTTTTATATTATTTAATTTTCGTATAATAAATTGGCATATTTTAGGCTGACATCTGGTCTTTGGGCTGCACAGTAGTGGAAATGGCAACTGGTAACCCACCCTTCATGGAACTAGGATCCCCTCAGGCTGCAATGTTCAAGGTAAGTTTCTCTACAACTTTGTCTTTTCTCCAACTCTAAGTGTTTCTTTTATCAACCTTAGATAAATGTCCTATCAGCGAAAATTATATTTTCTGTGCATTATCATTACTATTATGCATTTTTTTGGATTCTAAAATAACATTCACAGTTAAATTTTTGTGTAAAACTTTAATAATTTTTTAAAACAAAAATTGTGGTCCATTTTAATTTATAATGTTCAACAATTACAGAATTTGAAATACCAACTATTTATAATAATTTAAAAACTACTATTGCCAGATTATCTATTTTAAGAAGGATGATAACCAGTAATGGACGATAATTTGTTTCTTACGAATTTGAGGAATACGAACACAAGTTACGATTTAAATGTGATTGTAATAAGTAATATTATAGATAGCAAATATTATTTACCACCAGTCGAAATCATTGCTAATCTTGTAATCACACATTTTTATATAAACTTATATTTTATACAAACTATAATATCATTGTTTGCAGGTTGGATATTACAAAATGCACCCGGAAATTCCTAGTGAGCTGTCACAAAAAGCTAAGAACTTCATTTTACGTTGCTTCATACCCGAGCCTGAGAAACGCGCAACCGCCGCTGAACTACTCGAAGATTCGTTCCTTTCAGAGTTAGTACAAATTTCGTCTCATCAGAATTAAAATAAATTGCAAAAGACATTTATGTTATTTCTTAAAGACTTCTTAATGTTGTTTTGAAAAATTTTCTTTCTTTAAAACATTCTTCTTACATGAAAAATAGCTAATCTAATTGTAATAGTTATAGAAATTTTCGGACATCCAATATTTCGTTCAGAAAAGTAGTATATCTCAAACAATTGCAGACTGAACATAAAGAAGAATGAGATGTAGATAATATTTCTCTAATTGTGCAGGAAAAAGAAATCTTCGACTCGGCTGGGAAATAGCGTGGACTATAGCAGGAGTATATCGGTGCCTGCGGACAAAGCTCGTCCCGTTGCGCAGAAAAAGATTTCGGAGCCAAGTATCCCGAGCAATTTGCCTAGTTCGCCGGAGATCGAGTAAGTAAATCTCTATCTTATACTAGACAAAGTTAGTTTTTTTTCAAGCAACACCGCTAGCATGTATTATAGACTAAGTTTGTTTTTGTGAATCTATAGTAAATAATCATTTTAATTACTTTCCAAAATTTTAAATGTAAGATGATTCTTTACTGTATTTCTATGTCTCTACATTTTTTTTAAGATTACGTTATTTTTTTTTATAAGCATGATTTTAGTAACATCTCAATCAATAAACTGTTTTCATGCGTTTATGGAAATTTGGTTTGTAAATCATACTTTCTGCGCATTGTGTGATGTTTGCTGTCATGTCATCATACATTGTTTGGTTAAGGGGGTAGATGTGGGTTATCTTATATTAACCACGATTTTTTCTGGTAAACCAATTTCAATAGATACGAACAACATCATAAAATAAATCCACAAGTAAATGTCTGTCAGTTGAAATTGTTAATTTTTTTTTCTATTGCATTTAATTTTTCCTTTTCTCAAAATATGACTTGTAATGTTTTCAAATTATAAAATTTAATATGCACTGAACGTCAATATATTAGAATTAATTATATCACAGTTTTGTTATAGTAAATAACTAAATTCTTTCACCGACACTAACATAGTGTTTTAATGCCAAGTACAATGACACAATAATATTTTTTTTATTAGTATGTGAGAGCATATATAACATGAATTACAGTAACATTATCAATGGCGAATTTCTTTATACTCCAAGTACCTTAAAGGACAGATCTTTTTCTTCCCTTGCCCATTTCTAATTCTTTGCAATAATTTATTCCACCATATAACATGAATCCGTCACTGAGTTTGATGCCGTTCGCTTCGCACCTAAGCCTGTATTTGTTTTCCCACCATCAAGGGTTAAAACGATCCGGTCTAATCCGACAATCACTAGGACGGCCTCGTCGATGCTCTCACCGATACTGATATATCCGCCGGACTTATCGAATAGCAGGTAAAAGTAACATTTCATAACTTTACACACTAATAATAATAATCTATGATCACAGAATGCTTTATTTGATAACGTGACCACTTCAAAAACATGGTCATATGGATTTATCAAGATCCCTTTTTTTAACTCTTAAAAAAATAACAATATATAAAAGGTATGTCCGTTAAAAGGTACAGGGCGATAATGTATGAGTGTTTTTTTTATTTTATTATACAAGTTAGTGGTCAATTGGCTTAATGTACTATTGCTTTCTTCTTTCAATAAGACCTTTTGTTTGTGGTATTGGGGGAGTGGAATCTTTAAAAAATTATTGACTGTTTCGAGGGAGGGGGAGAGGGAAGCTACTGTTCTAGGGAAGGGATACCCAACCTTAATGTCTTCGCCATGCTACGGCAAGCATGTTTATCGTTCTTCCCAGGATAAAAAGTTGGCTACCCACGTTATGCACTCCTTTGAATGAATTATACTTGAGAGTGCCTATTCATATAATAATTAATATATTTTTGTCTTCATTATTGATACTTCGCCAGATCAGGAAAAGAACAGTGACAATAAGATTTAAAGATAATTTTTAATCTCATTTAAAATATGTTGCATTCTTTGATCATTAAATCCGTGTGGAATGTAAAATCTCTCAATCTGTAGAGCACAAAATGCTTGGTATATTTACACAAGCACATCCAATATCATCCATATTTGTATCAACTATTGTTTTATGTGTGTAGTCATCTTACTAACGCTTTACTATTTTACAAAGAGATTATTTTGATGTACAGTTTTGATTTGGATCAAATAATGTAAATAATATTAATTATGAACTGTTCCAATAATTATCATTTCAGCACCATGCCCAATACCCCTTCTACTGACGAAATGGATAGTACTGATACCCTTTTAAATAGACGTAGCTCCTCTGGAGGATTACTGTCACCCGAGGTAATTACTTGTCTTAATTTTTAAATCATAAAACCATCATAAAAGTAATTGTTATTTTTATATTATTTATTATTATTTTAGATATTATAATATGTACATATTGTTACTTTTTCCGTTTTACTTTAATTAATTTTTTCAGGTTGATATGACAAATGTACCTCGTTCATCGATTGACGTAGAGCATGATGGATTCTACCTGCTTAAGAAAGATTCGCAACGCCGTCTCACTCTTTCCCGTGTATTAGAGCAGGATAGTGAGAAGATTTGTTCTAAATGGATGCTTAGCATACAACAAGATTTTGGCAATACTGTTTTGACTTTGGTCAGTATAATCGGCTGTAGGTAGGATGAAGTTAAAAAGGCTGTATTTAGGTCACTATTACTAAAAAATAATAAAGATTACTGGTACTTAAGTAATGCATACATAGCTTCTTAATATATGTTTTATAGTACGATTCACAACCTTGCGCTTTCTTCTACTGAGTTTTATAATTATATTCATCATTACTATATTAGAGAAATTATAATAATTTGAATGTATGTCTTATGTGATACTATTAAGATGAATCTTATACAAAGTTAATTAAAACAGATTATTAACACGACTTAACATAAAAATTTTGTCTGAGATGTTTGCTTCATTTTACTCCATTTTGCTCAATTTCTTAATTGTATTCGCTAATACTTACCATACTATAGACCTATGCAAAGTAAAATAAGGTTAATTGAATTCCAGAACCATCTAGAAACACTCCGTTGTGCGCTTAAAGATTACATAATGGATCAAAACAAATCGGTAATAGAGCAAGCTATTACAACACTAAAGGAAGAGCTTGACTTTGATTCCAACGCGATTAACGAGTTGCATTCAGCAATATACATGTTCCAAGAGGCCGTCAATGTGGTGTTGAGAATGCACAGCATAAAGCCACATTGGATGTTCGCCTTGGACAACCTGGTGAGGAACGCGGTGCAAGCAGCCATCACTGTACTGTCACCGGGTAACATTTATTTATTTATTAACATTTTCGACAACCGAATAGATATAAAAATATAGTGACATTTATTATTCTACGTTTTTAAAATAATAACATTTTTTGTCGATCTTCGTTACGTTTACCACTGCCGTCTGACACATACGACAATATGATTTTTTCTTGTTTGGTGCCGAGAGCGCAAGAATTACTTGATTGTATTTGCTTCTATTTATAAATTGGATATAATTTATAAACATTAACACTCAATAATGTTTAACACAGTATTTTGTTTCTTACCCAGAGCTGGGTGCGAACTTGGCCGGTCAGGAGGGACGGAGGGGTGGCGCGCCTGAAGCGGGCACACCCTCGGCCCTCTCTACAGCCACATCCTCAAGGGATCATCAGCTGCACCAATTGAGACAAGAGAATCAAAAGTAATTATCACCTTTTGTGTTTATCGCAATGCATTCACTATGCATTTACCCGTTCACTTCTTTTATAGAATTTAGCAAGAATTTCTTAACTTGCACAAATATTTGATTGGACCGAGAAAACCGTTTACCTGCTATTTTTATTAAGTGATATGCTGGACTCGAATGAAGAGATACTTGTTAGTGAGTGTATACAGTCAACATTAGAAATATCCCTTCGAGAAACAGTAATATTCGCACTACTGTTTGACGGTTAAAATCTTGGTTGCGGTAATACCTAGACGGTTTTCGTTAATGGGAGGGTCATACCACAGGTATCTAATATATACCAATGGTAAAGAAGTAAGTCTTTGAGGATCACTTTAAATTTCTTTTCATTTCAAACAGATTACACCAAGAGCTTTTAGAGAGTTATCAACAGAACCAGGCATTACTGCGGCTGATGTTAGAGGAGCAAAAAATACAAACTCAAATCATTCGAGAATTTATTGAGAAGAAACCGAGGTAACAAAAAATAATTATTTAATTTACATAATAATTGTAAAAATGTTATCTTTTATTGATGTTTTTTTATGCTATTTCAACAATGTTACTATTCTGTCATATGCCATAGTGTAAGTTAAGACCAAGCAGAAAAAAATGATCTCTTTATTTTTTTTTAAATATTTCAAAAATTCTTTCCTGCCATTGAATACTTTTTCATTTTATAGGGGGGATACACTAAAGAATAAAATAACAAAAAAAAGATGTTTAATTTTTAAGTAATTGAGTACATTATACATATTAATATTTGTTAAGTAAATGTATATTAGTTTATAGTAATATCAATGTGATACAATATCCGACTACTTAATTTTCCTGTATCGTTCGTTCGCTTTTAACGCAAGAATATTTTAAAAAGCCGTCTTGTTGTTTAAATCAAAAAATAATAATTCTTTATTTAAATTTCAAATTTATGATCAGATGATTCGTGATGTGTTTACAAAGTCTGACATAGAATTGAAATCCACAGGAGCGAGACTATAGATTCCCCCTCTGATTATGACCGCACCGAGCACGAAGCGCTCCGCGAATGGGTATCCAGTCGCAACGTGCCCGAGATCGCTGCGGAAGCACTCGCTGAACACCGCTTTACACTTAACGAGTTAATCCAACACGCTCAGCGAGAGGACATCGCCAAACTACAACTTAAGTATGAAACAATTTTTTATTATTTATATCCAGAGTTAACGCTTCTCTTGTATTAATACTTCTATAATTTATTTTAAAATTCTGCAGCGAATAATATTATTTATGTTACATCTATGTATTAGATCTTTGCATTTAACACTTGATTTATTATATAATTTACTGATTTAATCATGACTGCGGAACTCCATGACTATATAAAACAAAAAATTCATTTGCTGTTTGCCGTTTTGTTTAATCGCAAATGCTACGACTTGAACACAGCCAATGGGATCGCCCGGTCGAACCTGTTACACCTCCTGAGAATGCCACGTGCAGTGCCGAAACGCGTTGAGATTGTATTTTAATCGTAGTATTTGCGATTAAACAAAACGGAAATTAGCAAATCAATTTTTATTTTCTTCACTTGATTTTTTCCCATGAACAACGAATGTACATGTTTATTACATCCAAATAGAGCGGAGCATATTCAAATTACGTTAACAGTTTTACATTTTTTGATAAGTATTTCCAATAGGCATTTTTTTTCTAAACGAAAAAAGTATGCTCAGATTCAGATATTAAAATCTTAATATTTTGTCATATACACCGTTGTATACAGAAATATCTAAATAGTTATTGTTACACTACAGATTCCTAAAAACTATATAAGGTTTGTATAAAAAATATTTATGTGTAGTACCATATTGATAAATAATGTTTAATTGCAGGGCCGGCATAGAGCTCCGCCTCTGGCGTGCCATAGAGGAGCATCGCCTCCGATCCAACAGCGCTAACCACCTTCGCAGGACGAGCAGCACCGAGACCGATATGGACACAAACTCCATCGTCATGGTGGAGTGCCAGAGGTGCAAAACATCAAGGACCATGTCCAACAATTCTTCGTGCTCTAACAACCCAACGATAGTTATAAGAGACCAGCAGGTTAACGGAGACGATACGGCCGCCGAATATTATACAGAGAACGGTGTTGTCAACCCCTGACTATTGCGCGGGTGGTGCACTCTGCAGTGAAGGCCATCGATGATTGTTGGCGACTGTCCCAAACGCAAGCAAATCCCTTCAACTCATACAATTATAGTGTTTTAACCCTTAACGAATAAGCGTATTTTTTTTTATCGACAGATTTAAAATAAATGAAATGTTTTAATTTCAAAATTTGCTGGAAAAGAAATTGCCTATTATTTCTGATATTTGCGTGCACGTATAATTTCGAAATAAAAAAAATAACTAGCTTTCTGTAAACGTTATGCCGTCTATTTCTGGTCATATGATTTTATAGAATTTGTATAATGTCGCTTATATGGCGGAATTTGTTCGTTAAGGGTTAATATAAACTTGTGTAATGTGCACCAATGGTTATTTAATTCGTTCATATATCGATTACTTAGGGTGATCCGAAATCATTTTAATATATTCATATTCTCCAGTGAAGTTATGGAGAATAACGAGATTGCCATCTTGTCTCGATTACGTAATTGTTTGCCTTCAAGTTAACGTAAATGATGGCTTGCTTGTTGTGTTTAATAAAAATTTAAAATTCTATACAATGCCTGCTTTAATAATCCTTAACAAAATACTATTAGACGACATGTAGGTTTTTTAACTTCTATTAGCTTGTTAAAAATGAATTATCCTTTTTTTATGTAAAAATATTGTAGGCCAAATGTAATGGTTTCATACTGAATCCTTTTTAAGAATCTTGAATTTATAAATGAAATTAAATGTTAATTGTTTACTTACGAGCTTAATCCAAAAGTCGCTATACATAACCGCTTATGGCCTTGAGCGTATCACCCATCGATTGTCAAATGTATATAAAATACGTAACTAGTCGTTTGTGTATATAATATTTTAATCACTGATGCATAATATTCGAGATATGAAATATCGTTGTGTACCTAAAGTCAATTTTTTTTAAATATTTTGATAAAACTCACGCTGAAGAGCTTATACGAATCCGAAACGGCTTTTGTCTTTGTTCATATATTTTATGTAACATGAATTAAATTGAAGAATATTTACATACACCAAATGTGAAATATTAGGAATAAAATACTGAATTGATACATGGTGCTACCATTTGTGATTAACTCTGCAATTCAAAGTGCCTTTACATTACAATATGCTTCTATACAATAGAATTACACTAAGGTGCCGTACAAATATAATATAGAGAGTGTTGAAATGTTTTTAAAAAATGTTTGCGACCTTTGCGCTATATTTTTGTGGCAGCACTATACTACGAATGTAAAATAACATTTTTGTTACGCGTGCCATAACTATTATATTTATTTAGTGTATAGTCTACTTAATGTTAGCTCGATTGAGAGTATATTATAAAACTTTGTTAATAAGTGATATAAAGATTTAATTTTGTATTCGATACAATAATTTTTATTAATTTAGTCAATTAAATCTATTTTGTATTTTTTGTATTTTGAAAATAACTAAATAAATATTTTTTTCTAATATTGGCATTTACAGGCGTTAATGATTTATATTGTAATAATGATTTAATTATTTTTAACATGTTATTTATATGGAAGTAAAATTTTATTATTCGGTTGAAGCAACCTCATATCTCTGTTTATAAAGAGCCTTGTTGGTATGTTAAGCATTACTATAACAAATACTCAATAATAAGAATAATGAAGTACAAAATAATTATGTTAAATTATCTACTTAATACAGTGTGCCGTCTATGCTTAATGTCACAGTGAGCTATGGCATCTTTTTCGATAAAGTACTTATTACTAAATAATGTTAAAGAAATAAATCAATATTAAAAATATCCAGTCTTTCATTACTCGTTTTATAGTCACACCGAATTTGTCGAATTTAACCTTATTTTCCAATATTCCTTTAAAACACTGCAGTTGCATCTAGTTTAATGTAGCCAACAATAATTTATAGACGAGTTAGTGAAAACGTGACTCGTCCCATTTCTACTACTAGCTAATAGTGTGTTTTTTACTCTTCTGATGATGTCAAGTAATGTCAACCTATCGTGGATCTTCCTCGAACTCGGGACTTGCGTTATCATGTCAATCCATCAGTAATGTTTATTAAAGAAGGAACGCCAATATGCACTACTAGCACTGCTGTCTCTATCAATTATAGTTTATTAACGGCTCTTGTTAAAGATACGATATAACAGTTATAAGTATTTACAAAAGATAAATCATATAACTGGCTTCATCTAATGGGCTATAAACTGACTAGTACAAAACAAAAATTGTATTAAGTTTTGAATTCCATTTAAACGTCGAGATAAGCGACATGCTTATGGCGTTATTCTAAAACGACTGTGACTATAAAGTACCACGTTTAGTACCAATGATATCATCCTAGGCAGTCCCCATTAAGGATCTATCAAATACTATCACGTTAAAGAAACTGTAATACATACATTATAATAAAAATGTAATTTATATGCAAATTAAACTACCAGACATGTCGAGACGCAGATACTGCCGATATTGTAACAATTTAAGTTCCCGCATCACCCCTGGGATGGTTATAAGACGTTCGCAAGACATTAATTCACCCAATGTTTGCGGGATAACGTCTGTTCTAATTTACATACACTGTGAAACGTATTAAGTTGCGTTACGTTGCCCTAACGACATTCGTATTAGTTTGTTGTTGCTGTTACGGGTACTTACGCGGGCTGATGGGTGACATGCGGTGTGGCAGAAATCTCGTATAATGTTTAGTGACAAAGTCATATAATGCGAGATTAAATCACGTGAAATTTATTAGGTAAAACTATTTCTATTCAGAAGGTATAAAATATCGTAAAATCATGTGACCATTTTTGTTTTCATGTTTGACTCGAATATTAATTATATACATAATAAATGTAAAGAATTAACACAAAACTTAATTATTTATATAAATATTAAATAACTTTAAAGAGAAAAAAAATTGCACACAGAAAAATACACGGGGGTTTTTTTGCAAGCCTCATTACGTGTTAAATAAAATATCAATGTAACTTCAAACTTTATGGTAGATAAAAAGAAAAACTTTATTACATCCAAGTTTTCTTTGAAACATTACGGTGAATGTCTACTCAATTACTGAAGCGTCTTAATTATATTAGATATGCTTGAGACTTGGATTTGAAATTCAATCGCGCAGCCCCAAACCAGTGTCAGACAGTCGAAAGAATGGTTAATTTTATTAGACTCACCCTGAGGCTTTTCAATGTAAATTGAGCAGCGATCTCCTTGTATTGAATTTTGATGTTCGTCTGCCTACAAGGCGCCGTTAGTGCAGACTATTACGGCAGCTTATGATTGTTTATTTTCTTTGTGAAGCGGCAATTTTAAGTAACTTAAAAGGTATTCGCAACAAAGAAAGCGCTGAATACTTGAACAAGGAAAACTTTTAAGTATTACTAAGCTTTTAAAATTTACTATCACTAAATAACTTTTTTATTTATAAACTATATCTTGAAGCACAAACGTTATGATTATCCACACCTTTAAAGTATATTTGATTTAAAACAAGTATACCCAGTTCTTTTTTATGCCAAAATATACTTACGTAATCATAAATATCTCTCCTAAGTATTGTTACAATAAAACGTCTGTCAAATTTATTTGGGAAAATTTATACTTTAAAAATAATTCACATCAAATTCGGACCACTCAAAAACATTTCGCGCGGTCATATGTAAAAATGAAACAAAAAATGTGTTATGAATTGAGAACCTCCTTCTTCTCGTCAGATTAAAGACAGAATCGCTTGTGAAAAAAAGACAGATCTAAAAGGTCTCATATAGAAAACTTGAAGCAAAAGTTGCGGGCTACTTACAGGCCTTTACGTCATGGATCTTTGATACAAATTTCATATTTCTTATTGTGTATTTTAGAGACCTAATCTTTATCCCATTGGCCTAACTTTTTATTCGTATACTTAATAAGGTTACAAATTCACAAACCGTAGAATTAAAGGTGATTTATGTATATATGCATTGCGTCTCCGTCTGTTGGCATTGAACCAAAACATTGTTACTTGCATAATTTGGATTTATGCCGGGACCAAGATCGTTACAGTCGAAAATTGAACTTTGAGACTTGACTTATTTCACTCCCTGTAACCACATGCTTTAGAACGATACTGTATATTAATAAAACAAATCAATATTTAGATTGGATGCAATGAAGTTTTACGTATAACAGTATAAAATTTACTCTATGAATCATCTCGTGGAATATGTCAAA
>DWQX01002939.1:0-19693 GCA_018245475.1 Pharmacophagus antenor
TTTTTTTTTATATCGATGGACTTCTCAGGACTTCCCAAATATTATCACAAGTTCGGATCATTTTGAATTCCTTTATGGATACATTCACTTAGTAATATCCGCCAACAATAATGAACCGTTACTTAGGATATTTACACAGCATCTCATTTCGGTCATAGCGGTCATTGAGTCATGTAAAGGCATTAAGTACACTATCCCCTATAATTACATCAGCAATAGCCTCCTACAAACCGTAACATTACTATGTTTAGTGTTTACGTAGATAGGTTCCGGCACGAGAAACCTAAGTCCTTTTTCAAACGACGATGTTATATTACGATCTCTTTAAATGTATTATAATATGTATCATAACTAATTCCCACACCATTTTGTGATAGCGTTTGTACTAATTCTCCAAACCATTACAATCCGTTCAATTGTGCCACGCACGGTGCACGATATATTCAAAGCAATTGTAGACGCATCTCTGGCTCTAGAAATAACTTTTGACGGTTTTGCTTTGAATCTGTTGCTTGTTAGTATTCAAATGAAAATTCTCTATGTCCATTTTTGAATCCATTCGTATGTCTTCACAGTGCTGACTTGCCGACTGGGCGAATTTTAACTTATACTACGAATGCTTGTTTGAATTAAAATTATATATTATTATTGCTTGAGGTTAAATCTGCTTATCACTTACTACTGTAATCATAAGGTTCGTTTAAAGTACTATAAACAAATCGCCCATTGCATTTAAAGACCGCAATCAATTCCGCTAACCGTTGTACAAGTTCAGTTATTAATTTATAATTCATCTAAACAGCCACAAGATTTTCACCGTTGCCAGATTGCATCTCATAATGATGTCATAATACACGTATGCCACAGTCAAGTTTTAAATTGTCTACCCTTTATAAATATATTCAAAACTACGATTCCTGTATTAATAATTCATCAGAAACTAGTTTTACCCACATCCACGCATCCTGATTGAAGCATTATTATTACAGATGTGAATAAAGTTTTTAATAATGCATAGAATTTATTTTAATGTTAAGTTTATAATACGATTAAATATTTAAATTAACTTTAATGGAAAAATATCGTTTCGAGTGTGCTAATGAAATTACTAGTGACTTACGGAAAAAAAAAGGTGTTATTAAATCTAGTTGCTTATCTTTATATCTGATTTAACATGTATTTAATTTTTTTTAAGTGTTAAGTTTACAGTATTGGTTCTTGAAAGGGTTCCTTAGCAGTCGAATTGTCAAATGACAACCAATCTTATCACAATGCGCACGGCGCTCTGCGTTTTAGACACGCTCTCCCAGCTTGCACATTTTCGAATGCTATAGAGGCATACTTGACAGACGATTGAAATATGAATCCGTACATTTCTAATTCGAATTTCATAATATATTCACATAAATTATTCTCAAGTTGCCTATTGATTCGCAAAAAAATGCTTGTAAAAGAGACCTCCTCCAATTTGCGTACGAGTTATCTCGTTTTTATCAATGTGTTCAAGGAGATAAAGTACAATTAGTTTAGGTCGTCGCTTGCAAAATGGTTGATAAACTAATGAGTGTTCTTGTGGTTTCCAGCGTGATGTACTCGTACTACGCCCTCGTGAGCATGGGCAAGTACCCGCCCAAGATGTTCGCCATGGCGATCACGTTCCTGCAGCTCAGCCAGATGATCGTCGGCTGCGCGATAAACATCTGGGCGCGCAACTACTTGGCCACCGCGCCGCCCCACACCTGCCACATCAGCCAGATCAACATCAAACTGTCGATGGCGATGTACTTCTCCTACTTCGTGCTGTTCGCCCACTTCTTCTACAAGGCGTACCTGTCGCCGAAGCGCGGCGGCAAGAAGGCGAAGGTGGAGCCGCTCGCTGAGGAGCCGAGCGGGAAGAAGCTCGCGGTCAACGGCTACCCGCGCCAGAGGAACGGCGTCGTACACTAGTATTGTGATATGCTCCTTGTATCGGTTACGGATCGCGGGTCGGGTACGCGGTACGCGGCTGGGGGTGACGCTTGGGCCATACACTACTACAAATACGCTTACAGACGCGACCACCCTTCTCTACGAACTTCAGTCGAATCAATAGTTTTTTAAATTTGTACCACTAATCAACGGTACACTCGCCAGATAAAAAATTCGCGTGGTATTTTATTAATTTACCTTCGCCTTACACTACAGAGTAGTGTCAAATAAATTGTTGTTGTTGAAATATTCTGCATCAGTAGTTACGGACTATATTTTTATAGTTCTTTGTTAACGTGAAAAATTATACTCCACAGTTCAGCAGTTTGATCAGTTTAATGGCTATACCTCTTATTATAATTTATACAGAGAAATTACAAACTCATCATTGTTTTATAATTCATAAAGCTTCAAATAACTTCTCTTTACTTTATTATTAAAATTTCTTTATCTTGAAAACTCAGCAACCATTTGAAGTTCTTAAAAGTTGAACGTAACATACAATAATATCAACATTCACACAAAAACAGTATAAAATGGTTAATGCTGTCGTTATATTATTTTATCATAAATTTATGCTATCATTATTAAGGGCAGCCTACTAGACTACGTGCGGTACATTCCACGATGCAGTTCCCCCGCACGGTGTGGCCCGGGCTTAAGTTTCACGCGTCGCAGACAAAATGGTGCCCTTTCGCGCCAAACGCCCACTGGAATGTAGACCGCTGTGCGAGGCATACGGGGCTTACAATAAAAAATGTGAACAATTTTAAAAACCTAATAATTCTTAGTAATCTTAGACACGGATAACATTAAGGTACAAATTAGACTAGTTAAAATTTCGTCCTAGATTTATACTAGGCACCTGTGATCCAGGTACGATAAGCAATGCTTTGCCTTATTAAATCATTATCTAGACAATTTAATATTACGTAATCATTTACAAAAATATATACAATGATGCCGATGTAAAATTTAGTGTTTGGATAGCTGTTACTGTTCTATTTTTTTTTTATTGTAAAACCTTAAAAACTCGGAACATGTGATATCTTTAGTTCCCAGTACTATCACAACGCTCTATGTTCCAGTAATAAATAACATTTTAGTTATTGTTTAACGTATTTATTACTTAAAAAAAAGTACGAGTGATTCTTTTTTTAAATAATTTATTTGTAAAATGATGTAGTTCTTATCGACCTGTACAGAATGTATATAATTCACATTCGCTTGTTTCGGCGGGCTCTGCTCTGTTGAACGGAGGGGCCTACCTTACATATGACCTCGCTATGACACGAAGCGGGTAGGCCAGTTGGATTAGTAAAAAAGAAAATAATGCTTCGTGACGCTTGTCAAACAAGTGCGGCAAGTTTGATTCCTTGTGGCGAGTTCGCGCCAATTTTGGCGCTGTCAGTTTTGACAGATGTCAAGGTTCGGAGCACACGGTAGGAAGATATCACACAAGACGTCGAAAAGTTCCAATTTTATTGAAAATAAAAATGAAACGGTTTCTCATATAGTACAATTTTAGATGAGATAATAGTTGCGTAAGCAAAAGTTCAAATGTCAATGCAACGCGACACCGTAAATTTGTGAGCAGATCACTTGCTGTATGTATAATCGATCAACGAAACGGTATGGTTGTGTGTGTGTCTTAGGCGCTATTCGCGATCCATTTTGAACTTTCTATTTAAAATGTTACAAAGTTTATTTCTAATGTTCGGTATTTCACACACACACACAATCGTAAATGTAAAGCATCCTAGTGAGTCCAGTTGTCAGTTCCATTGTAAATTGCAAAATATATAAGGGTTCAAAATATTGTTAAGTTTGTAAACGCCATAAATGAAAGTACACAAAGCTTCTATGTAATACTATAAAAAGTTTATAAGTAAAGCTCTAATTTATTGTAAATCGATATCGTCGAGCGAGTGACTTCACGTGACAGTGTTTAGATTGTAATTACATATTCCGTTGCGCAGCCGAATCGGACCCGAGCGACGGTAGGCAGGTTTTAGTATAGCTATAGGGCCGGTCAATTTCGTCTAGTTACCATAGAGAATTTTGACCATAGAGAAGGTGATACTTTTAGATAGTTCGGGCGTAAGCTGCTTACGCGGCCTGTGTCTCAATCGGTAATTAGATTAATAAAAAAAATCATTAGACAGTTTATCTTACATGGGTGGGGTGACTCATTATTTCATAGGAACGGGTTTACTTCGTCGGGACCGTGCGAGGATATGTGACACGTGATGGTGTCATCAGTTTTTTTTATATATATACGGTTAAAATTATTTCTGCTCGATGCCAACGGGCAACAATCAATGTTTTTATACGAATTATTGCAGTATATTTACACAAGGTTAATAGATTTTGTCTTTTGTTAAACACTGTACACACCTACTTATAACCTATTTGTGAATATGTACCACCATGATTTTAATGTGTTTTCTTTTTTTTAATTTTTTTTTTAGATAAATTTTACGCCGCGTTTACAAAACGGGCCGTGTTTGTTTTCCTACTGGAATTTATTGAGCCTTTACTATTATTACGTTATCGCTTATTGCTTTGTAGTAAACGTTTAGATAGGATTATTTAACTCGTTTGTAGTAACTTTTCCGAGCAATTGTTACATTATTTAGTAGCAACGCGCATTGGAATACTCTAAACAGAGTCGTAAGTTCCTTCGGGACTTTGTTTTTTTTTTTCTTAACTCGATTATATTTGTTACGTAATTATATTTCTTTTATATAATTCACTACGACACGTAACGCTTAAATCGAGATGGACAATCGACACTGAACAAACCTTACGAAACGGTCATCGACAACACTTGGCATTTAATTACATATAATTTTGTTTTTTTCTATTACATTGAAATAGCATTTACGAGTAATTGTTGTTAACACATTCCATGCCACGTGTACCATAAATGGTACAAGCAGACAAATAAAAACCTGAAACATACACTTTTTCACAAATTTGTATAAAATGTTTATCACCAATACCAATTTTATATGCCAGCCAATCTTTGATCAAAACACCAAATGGCCCGTACGAAAAGTTAGACAAAAACGGTTTGGCAGGGAACGTGTTAATCAGCCTAGAATGAATTACCGGTCACAGTTCCATATCGAAAGGAGTATTTTGTAATATACGTATATATTTATATATATTTTTGTGAGGGATCTTTTCTTGTTACGGCCGAGTCGGTGCAATATCGCTCCCTGACGGGCGTTGTAACACGTGAAGTGGAATTATTCTTGCATTCATTGATTTGTATTTTCTGGGCAAATAAAGCGTTACGCATTATACATTTATAAGTTTGTTTTATTTATGAATGAATCATGGAATTCGAAATTCTAACTCACCGACTAACCTTTCAATGCACAGCATAAACCACTGTTCTTAGAGACATGGAATATGTAGGATGAGTTGTTTGTGATGTAGAGGTATCCACTGTGAAAGAGCATTTTTAAATTTCGCCTCTGAATCCAGGGAAAGGGGAGCGGGTTTAATTGTCAATAAAACTCAGACAATGGATTCAAAAATTTTGGTGTATTTGCTGGAAGGATATTAATATTAATTGAAAATTATCATACCAAGCGAGCACATGATGGCTAGATTTAGTTAGCTGTTTGTTATCAAAAATGAATATGCATTTAACAAACATTCTGCTACCTAAAAGTATATGTCGTTCGTATAACATTTGTGAAATTCATAATTATGTACATATAAAACTTAATAAAAAACACTATCCTAACTTTCCTATGATGCAAGAAATCATTACAAGTGAATGTTGGAAAACTAACAAACAAAGTTACTTTATTGTAAAAACAGGAGATTAGAACCAAACATAAAAATAAATTGCACTGTTTCCTGTAAAATATTACTGCTATAAAATAGGTATTACATAGAACACCAGTAATGTTGATTAAAATAAACTGTAAATGCTTTTATTTATTTAACATCTTTCTCTATAGTCATATTTATACCGTAGCCGTAGTGATAACTTTAATTAACTGAATTGGATAATGAAATTACAAATTATATCTCGCATAAACCGCAGACAATGTAGATCACCGATGAATGAGCATCTAACCATAGCTGTCAAGATTGACGCAAGTAAGAGATCAACATATGTCGCGACACTGACACCTTTGACGTTTCTCTATAACAATGCCTTTGCATACGGCAGGGAAAAACGCGTACATTAGTGTTTCACGGCCATTGCAACGACTGAAAAAAGCGACATTACCGTCGGGCTTAAAATTATTCATGATTAAATTATTTTATGCATTTTCCGTCACCGTTTAGTTATTTTTTATTATTTAAAATGGTTAACAATTAGCTATTTACAATTATTTGTTTATTAAAAATAAAATCGAAAATGCTCCCTACAAATTAGCCTCGATAAATCTTATGGTTAATTTGTGGAGTTTGTTATTATAAAATATTCATTATCCATCCATGCAATTTACTTTGCTTCTGGATTTCATTTGTAAAATATCGGGTAACTGGATACAGTAAGCTAATTTTTAATTTTGATTTAATTGAGCAGTTGATTTTTCCTCTATCATTTTTTTAATCTATACGATCTAGGGGCCCGATGTGCAGGTGAATTACTACACTTCAATTCTAACTTGTCTTGTAACATGGAGCTACCACGTTTGTATTCCGGGCCACACAAGTACTGGAATTGATAGGGTTTCGCTCAGAATTATTTGGCTGTCATATACACGACTGTCAGAACACAGCAATGCTGTTATGAAGGCAGATTAATGGAGGCAGATAACCAGGAATGTCCAAAAATTCCTACCGCTATCACCTTCAGGTTCAGAATTTTATTTAGTATTTCACAAGTAGTTATCTTTTCAGATAAAAAGTATTGCTTTATCATCATTACGTAGCTCATTTCCCAAAATAAAACTGTGTCCAAAAGTTTTAGAGAGGAGCTTTCTGAAACAATTTTCGCTTTATTTGTTTGTGTATACGTATATATTTACAACGTAGACTTACATATTCTTTAAATAATAGACCGGCGCTCGGTTATCGAACCTTATGTATAGGTATATTCTGTTATTTACACTTCACTCACATTAAATACGCGACGTGAGGCCCGGTTGCCTCGTTCAAGCAATATTTGTAGAATTTTTGTTAAAGCTATGACGTCAACGACACAAACGTTCAAAATCTATTTATATTTTGGTATCAAGCGTATTCTGTAATGAAAAATTACAGTGAGTGTCATATACGTACATTATTGTAGTGTAGTGTAAATAAATTACTTATTTATTTTTATTCTATTTGGCTAAGTACAAACTGTAGATAAAAATTGTCTAGACAGACAATTTTTATCATAAGACAATATGTCGGTGATAAATACGTGACAGTTGTAATTACGGAGGCCTATGTGGTACCATAATGTAAACACTATAAGCCAACCTAGTACTACTTAAAATTACTATGAAGTTTTATTAACAAAGGTTTATTAAAAAAAAATTATATCACTTTAATTAATCTTTAACAACATTTTAAACTTCACACTAAGGCATAGTTTTTTGACAATCCATTGCAGAGTACTATAATAAAATCTTAATTGAGAGATAACACCTTTGAAATGTCATTGTTTGGATAATAATATTGAAAAAACATTTATAAAATTAATTATATAAAAATGTCATTGATATTCAATAATAATAACAAGCAGTTGTTCCAACACGTATGTCTTCGGATGCGGTAACGTTTCTATGGGGTCTTGAAGTGAATGACCTGGACTTAGCATAACCGTTAGTTGGTGATATCCAAATAGATCAATATAATTTAAAAAAGATTCCAAGTATACTCAATATATAAATAAATAATAAAATCAATTATTAGTACCTGTACTAGCCAGTAATAATAGAAATGAATAGGGCAGACTGATTATATGGGTGAAACATACAAAGTCTTCAATTAGTCAAAAAGAACTTGAAGTATTTTCACAAGTGACCATAAAAACAAAACAAAACTAGCTAAGCTAGCCTTTTCAAGGTTAGGCAGAACAAATTCTCTAAAAATAAATTTATAACTATTTTTGTGAAGTAACTACCATTCAAACATTTAAATGAAATGAGTTGAAATGTTATTATCGCCATCATATATTGTATTAATTTTATGATCTTAACGAAATAGCGAAAAATATTTTACGAGCTTTTATTTAAGTAGATTTTCGCACAAAATACTAAACAGCTGGTTTGTAATGTATTTGACATTTGTTGTGATTTGTCATTCGGATATTTTTTGTTTTCACGTTTCTTCTACTTTTCTTACTAAGATGGAACTAATTGACACCGATATTAGGCCATGGAGTGCAGAAGATGTGAAGGAGCAATTTGGTGATAGTCTAAGTCTTCTTCCGTCAAATGATAACATTAAAGAGCTACAAACTATATTGCGGGACAAGTAAGTATAACCTCACTTACTCGCGATTAGTTTGTTTATTATTACAAATATTTGCTATTTTCAATTAACAAGTAGATTAATTGTTAATAGAAATATGTTATTATATCTTATATACATAAATAATTTCTTATTAAACTACATTAGTTTATATTAAAGAGTAAATTAATGTTAAAGATGCTTAATGTTTTGGTCTTTTATAATACGGTAATCTCTACTTTTCTATTCTTATCGTATCCGTAACTCCTCGACTTATGCGCATAATTTGTGAGAAAAGGTTACGCTTACATTAAATAGCAAATATTTTAGGAATACATCTCGTAGTGATTTCAAGTTTTACGCTGACCGTCTCATTCGCCTTGTTATTGAAGAAAGCCTGAACAATTTGCCATTCACGGACTGTGAGGTTATAACGCCTACTGGAGCACTTTACAAAGGACTGAAATATGGCGCCGGGAATTGCGGGGTGTCTATAGTGAGGTCAGGAGAAGCTATGGAACAGGTATTCTATTTAATGCTAATAGAAAAGTTTTTTAAGTGTGTCATAATTCTTATATAAAGTTTAAAAAGTTGTTCATTGGTGGAAAAAAGGAAATGTGAATGTTCATCCTAAAAATATTATATTCTCTCAAAGTTTTACCTTAAAAATTAAAATAAAAGATTCAACTCCTAAGGGGGGGAATATAAAAAATAGTGATTTGTAATTTATTTTTATAATGTGTTTTTTTTACTTATAATTTATTGTCAGGTCTACAATTGATAAAAATTATGGAAAGGTTTACACATGTTAACATTCTAGGGGCTGCGTGACTGCTGTAGGTCTATCCGTATTGGCAAGATTCTAGTTGAGAGTGATACAGACACTCACGAAGCTCATGTTGTATATGCAAAGTTCCCTGAGGATATTGCAAGGAGACAGGTCCTGCTCATGTATCCCATCATGTCAACTGGCAACACAGTTAAACAGGTTGGTGCTTTAAGCAAAATATGTGTCACATTTTTAATCTTATATTTTAATTTTCCTAAATTTATGTCAGTTTTTTTTTTAAGTTTAGAGCAGACACAATTTCATAATTTCATGTTTTATAAATGGGTATCCTAGGACAAGTTGATCTGAGTGTGGACAAAAACTTTGATAACTAGGATTAGTCTGTTAAAAATAGATGTAATGAAGACCTTAATCTGAACCAATAAGTCCATGGACATATTGCATCATAAGATCTCATTGTTTTATAAAGCTGCAAGTCTGTAGATATCTACTTAACATATCATATTAAATGTTAATTGTGCAGTAGAAATAGTAAGGCACAAAGGAAGAAACAAATTGATGATAGCTTCTCACAGGCAGTCAACGTGTTGACACAGCATGGTGTTAAGGAAGAGCGCATCATTCTGTCGAACCTGTTTTGCACGCCAGCGGCAGTACAGGCCGTGGTGGACTATGTGCCCAAGATGAAGATCCTCACCTCGGAGCTGCATCCAGTTGCACCTAACCACTTCGGCCAGAAGTACTTTGGCACCGACTGATAAAAGGATGAATTTGAATACTAGTCATGAATTGTTTGAACATGTTAGAAAAGTTAGGTGTACTTTTTGCAATTGTAATCTAATCATATAGAGGAGGTAGGTTATTTTTTGTTCACCAATCATTCTGGAACTACTAAACATATTGATTAAAGCCACTCTTTATTTTTTCTGGTTCAACATACTGAAGGAGTTGTTATTCCGAAATTGGAAAAATATGACTTAGATGGTTAGAAATACATAGATATAAAGTGGATGGACGTGAGGTAATTTTGCTAATTGACATTGAATTCGACATTTTGCCAGAAAATCTTTATTCTTTCAATGAAACAAAGTTTTACAATAAATTACTATTACTTTAAAAGGTTATGTTGCTGTTAGTTTTTGCAAAAACGACTGCCTCTTCCATAGAGTCATATACCCACTTACCTTGTTGTGAAGGTCTAAGATTGGATCCCTGGACTACATGAGTAGTAGAGTCAGGATGGTGTTAGGGTTTTTCTTACCCGCCTGGCTGGCTACCTACCACCCAAAATATCAGTCTACCATCATAACAGCATTGCTGTTTCGGCAGCCATAATGTGAGAGCCATATGTATTCTGGGTGAGCATTCTTCTCCAAACTGCATAGTCAGTTAACATTAGGTGAAATCGAGGCTATGTGTTAGCCCATAATTGATAAAAATTTAATATGCGAAAGGTTTTTGAACTGCTTCCGTGGTGCACGGGCTAGATAAATTCAAATAAAGTTGCTGTTAGTTCTATTGACAACTATTACAGCTTCATTGGACTGAATGTTTGTTTTGCTTAAATAAAGTTGCCATAATGCTTACAAGAAAATGTTCAAGATGGCTAAAAAGCGGCAACAAAATTTATTCAGATTTCTTTAGTGAAATATAGTGTATATTCATATAACCACTACTCAATTTTTTTTTATTTTGCTAATTTAAGGAAATTGTGCTTAAATAAGTGTAAGCTTTGTTTATTGTGTATATATTTATCAAAAAGAATTGTAAATATGCAACTGTCAAATAAATCATTGTCCAAAATATTTTTGGTTTCCTGATGGGAGTAGTATTTGTTTTTTTTTCTTTAGTTAAAGAAATTGGACCAGTTATTGGTCTGATGACCATATAAATTTGCAAGTGTATTAAAATTCTAAATGAAGATTTTTTATCTTCAGTCGTGATTGCGACCATCCATGACAATAGCATTTTATAAATCTTCATTGCTTGGACAAGATTAACGTACGAGGTTCTGCTAGTTATAATTAATTTCATGTATCTTATCTACTTTGTAAATACTTTTTTACTTACATACAGTCTAAGTGATAGATGATTATTACGTAATAATACTACAAATATGTTTTGTATAATATGTTGATAATGTAAATATATTGAAAAATAATTTAATGTCTGTTTGTTTTGACGAATTAAGAAAGTGTTTTAAAGTTATGATTTCGTATTGTTTCACTACTACGTAAATGGCTTTAGTCATCTAGATTTAATCGAAGGCATAAAATACTGTGAGTTTACAACGATTTTTTTTGTTTTATTGAAACTACCTTCATAACGGTTATTAAGTACACATAGATTACTAACTATTCATATATTATTGTAAATGTTTCGGTCTAGATTATGTAGAAATTAATTTCTTTAAAAATTTGAGAGAAATTGATTGAAACATCGAATAAATTGTGTAAATATTGTTAACAAATATATTTATTATTATTATCAGCTTATTAACAAAGTTGTGTAGTCATCTTCTTACAAATAATTGTCTAGTCCGTCCATTATAATGGCTGTCTTGTCACATTTAAATAGTGATTTTTATTAACTGGAATATTATCTTACATGGGATGATTCCAATAAATGTTCATAACTTTTCCAATGATTTGGATTGGATAAATAATTGAAAAATATATACACACTTCCTCACATTTAAATGAAAATGAGAATTTTAAAACTGAATGTCCAAGAGGAAATGGGTGTTTTTTGAATAATACAAGCATTCAATTCTCATTACATCATTTCAGATATAAATATTCATGTATAAAAATTAAACGATAGATGGGATTAAAAATGATAACTCACAATTAAGTTACTTTTAATAGTTTTATTTCGGTTTCATAGTTTTATACAATCTAGGGGTAGATAGATATACAAAGATTAATTAGATCAGATCACACAGCTAAGCGGTTTTAATGTGTACACGTTATAAATATACTTTCATCAACATTTGAATAATTTAAACCTTAACAAGTAACCCTTATAAAGTGATCCCCAAACGTCGTGGTCGGTACCGTGGTGTTAACTCACTTAACTCTAACACTAGGCAATATTTATTTTAATGTATACATATACGTATATAATAGATAACATTCAATTACGTTATTGTAACGACTTATTGTTGGAGAAACAAAAATAAGTTTTTATTATTTTGATTAGTATGAACTAGTTGACGTGGCGTCTACGTGTTAGGAAGCTGCCGTCGGGGCTGCGGTATGGCAACACTGAACAGTAGGCGGAGCGGCGAGTCGCGCTCGCGCATGGCAGCCCCGCCGGCCCACCCCACTCGCGCGTGAGTGCGTCCCCCGTAACAATAAATACTTAAATATAGACGATACTAAAAAATTTCTTAAAGTTATACAATGTTATGCAATATGTCAATGACACCGCCTCACGAGCGGACCTACAACTCTACACAAATAGACATGAAAATATTAATTCTTTCATTAATCTTTATGTTCATTAAACAAAATATATATTCTCGAAATTGACTTAGATATGTTATTAAGGCAACGTGTGAATTGCACTAGACAAATTGACACAATATAAAAAAAAATACCTAAAGTTCTAAGACAACAGCCAAAGCAATACAATAGGGCGAAGATCAGTACTCGGAGAGAGTACAGGCCTCGCGGATGTTTTGAATTAGTAACAACGGTTAAACAACCAAAATATATAAATAACTTAATTCGATAATAAAAAAGCGATATTAAATACTTTATTTGTGCATTCACATTTTTTTTTGTGATTTTTCGTGTTTTTTTTTTCTGTTTTTCATAAAAAAATATCGACGTGTTATTTAGGGATGACCTTGCGGAAGTTGGTTTTGGCCACAAGGTCGAAAAGGTTCCCGCCCGCCATTCCCCGTTGGTTCGAGTTGCACCAATCTCGCGCATTAGCGACTACCGGTAGGATCGTATTGTCGCTGCACAAGCACAGAAACATAAATATATCTGTTATATATTTATTTATTTTGCGTTAACACACGAAGCGGTAAGCTTTGCTGGTTTGCGTGTGAACGGACCGCACTAAAGTTATATAAAACATCACCAAAACATATCTAAAAATATCATCGTATCCCTTAAAACGAGTGCGCCAACCCGACGTAGTGTCGAATCGGCATTATTTAACATTTCCAACGATACCAACTTCAGCGCGGCCTATTGATGCATGAATATATATATATAACGAACCACTCGTCGATCGCCAATTACGTTTCTAACAATTTCGTGTAACTGCAGTTTGATATTTCTGCGATGTTAGATGTTTTGTGAAGCGTTAAGCACACGCACACGGTCGGACCGAGTTAGTTGTGTGCTCCGTGTCTTTTGTATTCGAGATTTCTCATCGTTATGCAGTAAATGTGGTATTTGTTTTTGTATGATTTTACGTAATGATGTATTTAAGTGGTATGATCTCATTGATGTTGCTTTATTATGTAGTTGTTGGTGTTGTTGCTGTGCGTGCGAGCGGGCGGTCCGATGCGTGCGGCGGGGTTGTGCGGAACCCTGCGCTGCCGGTGCGTATTTACATGAGCTTCTGCTTGGCGCACTCCGGGCAGATGATGTCCTGCCCGTCGGTGATGAAGCCCTTGCCCACGAGCGAGGTCTTGCACTGCGCGCAGATGAAGCAGTCGTTGTGCCAGTGCCGGTCCTCGAACGAGATGAACCGGGTGCCGCCGATGCCTGCCGTCGCCGAGATTACGGTTAAATGGCTTCCTTAGTACACCTTACAACGATATGGTGATTATTGACTGCCTGCGTGGCGCAGTGGTTTGCCCGCTTGCCTTGTAACGCGGAGGTCGCGAGCTCGATTGCCCGGGCCACCGCAGTGGCCGCGGATTCTACATGATGACACAGTTATTCGAACCCGCTTGTTCAGCTACCACCCCCGTTGTCGATCTGCTGCGACAACACGAATGCAATGAAACCTGAAGTACTTGGGTGCCGCCGGGCGGCCGCACTCACCGGTGATGGGCTTGGCGCACGAGGTGCAGCGCTTCGCGAACAGCTCGCCGAAGCACTCCGCGCAGTACGGCCTGTCGTCGCGCGACGTGAAGCGCTGCCCGGCCAGCGACGTGTCGCAGTGCGTGCACGTGAAGCACTCGCGGTGCCACGGCTCGTTCTTGTACGTCACGCCGCCCTGCGTGATTATCTGCGGGACGCCGGGCGAGGCGCGCTCTTTACGGCTCTTTACGTTTGCGACAACGGCTCGTAAGCAGAATAAACACGCTCGCGATCACCACCGGTCACTGGATTCGTACGAGAATTGCTTCCTTATGTAACCCAGTGACCTTTTGTGTCGGAGGAGTCAAAAGTTTTCTCGCCAACAGTGAGATGTTCTTTTTTAATAAAAATAATCTATTCATTCGTTAGAAAAATATCTATTTGTTGTTTTAATTTTTTTTTACACGCAGTTTCACATAAAGCGAGCCGCAGGTTGCCGACCCCTGACCTAGCTGTGTTGTGACCATGTTTAGTTTTTTTCATTTTCATTATATTGAGTACAAAGAATTTTAACGATGATAACCTGTGCGATGGAATCAAGTAATTAACCGTGTAATTTATTTTAGTAATTTTAATTTTATTAAAAAAATACATCTTTCTCACGGGTCACGTTATTTTAACAATGATGGATATATTTAACCAAACACTATATATATATACATAATGTATATAAGCCACTATAAATAAATATATATGTGTACATTATAGCCAAAACGCTATACAAAGTGATCAGTGTATACTTTCAAGCAGTAAAATATCGCAATCGCGAATTTACCATCAGACGTACAGGCCACATGAGGTCATCCTCAATTACTTGTCTTTTGCTTCATAACGCTAACAGCGATGAATTGGCACGAACTGTCCGTGCTTCGCAGTTTAGGCATAACAGTAATCCTAATAAGAAAATCTGGACTCGTCACCGAATAATTGAATTTTTCAATAGACCCGTACACCTTGCGCTAAAGGAAGGACTAAACGTCGTCCAACCGCCGCTAGATGTCGCCGCGCGGTGGGTTACCTTGTTGCACTTGACGCAGCGCGTGGCGAACTTGTCCTCGTAGCAGCCGGCGCAGTAGATCTCCTGCTCGCGCGGGATGAAGCTCTTGGTGCCGATCGGGTTCTTGCACACCACGCAGCAGAAACACTTCTCGTGCCACTGCCGGGTCTTGTACTCCATCTTCTTAGTGCCTGCGGTGGGCAACACATTCGTCATTTAATAATAATAATAATAATAAAAGAAATTCATTTCATACAGAAGTTCTTTATTTTTCACTTAGAATATATATTCTGGCTTAATATCAAATCGGTTTTGAAACGTTTCCTTAAAGTCAAAAATGCACGAAATGCTGAAAAATTAAGTTCAATGTTACCAATGCGATTAAAAAATAATGTAACTGGCATAAAAAATCAAAAAAGAGACGCGACGGAAAAGCTTCGAGCTAATAATACGTTATTCTACGTGATATATAATGGGAAGTCACATTGGAAGAACGTAGTATTACGTGAGTCATCCGTTAATTATTAACTATATTTTCTTTCAAAGATAAATTAAAACTTTAACACTGTCGTCCGGCGACGTCACGTTGGTGTCATGCGAAAACTATTGGGCAAATGTAATTATAATAAGAAAACGGGTATGACATAAGTGAGTACTGATGTGAACTGACAATGAATTTAGTAAACATTTATGACCTATATTCAAATATAAAAAAAGAAAACGGACTGGAACCAACGAGTAATTCTGTGCTTAGGGCGCTAAAGAAACAAAATTTAATACTGCGTACGGACGTAAAATTATTAATATTTATGATATTATGAGTTGTGGTGATATTTGGTGGATGATCCCAATTCACGTAAATTGAAATACATTCAATTTACATAAATTCACGTAGGTTATGCGAAATTGTTCGACCTTGGCCCGGAAACAATTTCGTCGGGGTGTTTGACCGTTGTAAATTCACAAAACGCCTTTATTGTTAATTCCTTGACTCATATCTCGTGTATCATTTCGGAAGCTCGGATCTACGTTACGATTTTTTTTTGATATCGGCAAGGCTACGGTAGTGTGTCCGGCGGATTGAAAAAATCACCGATCTATGCATTAAGTTTTTTTATGTATATGTCGAAAGTAATAAAGCTTTATTGAGGCTATTTTATTTACTTACATCCATTTAATATATTTACCCGAGTGCTTTACAGTATAGGTACATTCGGTCCGTGGGTAATGAAATTGTATTCTTGTTTGTCTGTTTAGGAAATCCAATATTTTGATGATCGGCTTTAAAATCATTTGATCATTCAAAATGAATTGTAAAAACCTTATTGAATAAAGTATATATTGAAATTGAGTTCTTTTCCTAACTTAAGTGCATGTAACATCATAAGATTTTTACGTAATGAAATACCTTCTTATAATAGATCGATATGTAAAAATAAATGTAATTAAAGGGACAATGCGACGGTTAATTGAGTGTCGAAAGAACGCCGCGGCCACAATTGACCCAGCCGTCGGGCCAGGGTCACGTCGGGGACAAAGGATTGGGTCGGTAAGGATTATCTTTGTACGTGCACACAGATAGCTACGTATGTATGTGTGTGTATGTGACGTGTACGAAGATGTTACGTATGTACACGTAATTTTTTTAATCATCACGCGAATTTCAACACGCAACTTTCTTGTATATTCCTTACAACAAAAATAACGAAAACCGGAGTATTTAATAAAATAATATGTAAGGTGTATAAAAAATAAATTTTTGAATACGCCCTATGTCATCAATTCAATCAATTCATGCAATTTTTACGCATTAGAAAGAGAAAATAATGAATCTTTTCTATTGGGTATATACTAACACTTGAACATAACTTAATTACCGCATGATGTAAAGTGACAATGACCCTGTAGATGTTGGAGCGCGCCCGCCCGGTGTCACTTGGCCAGGAATCGAACCCGGGACCTCCGTGTTATATGGTCGGCGGTAAACCACTGCGTCACGGAAGTAATAAAAAAGCATTGAAAAAAATTACGTAAGCGTCATTCTTATTCTATAACATTTGTGTGTGTGTGTGTTGTGTGTGCGCACAATTTTCAGTTCGCGCATCGCACTGATGTCGTGTCAATACATCGCAATCGGTTGCGAGTCCTTGAAAGCCTTTATGTCAGTTGCATGTGCCAATGGGGCGGTGATATTCGTCTTGTTCACGCGATGTTTCGCCCCCCCCCCCCTCCGCCCGCCCCTCGCCCATCGAGGTTCGTTGCTCCATTATGTGGCGCGGCATCAGCTGTCTTCGATCGCTTTCAATTTCATAGATTTTCCGTGTTCAGTTGAAACTAATAGCATATAGATGTCGCGATAGAAAATACCGTGATATATAACATGAATATCAGTCTGACTTTATGTTAACCTGTTAACTGCGGGATATCTTTTTAAAATATCACATTGTGCACAATTGAAAGCATGCAATGACAACTTTACACGATAAGTTTTACGAAATATGTAGAACTTTTACATATACGTCGATGGTATTCATTTGTTTTTATTTTACACCGTGAACAATACACGTCACCCGTTTCTCAGTACAAATTGAAATTGACGGGTATAAACGTCGAACTAAGTCGAACAGGCAACGCATTCTTTTAATTATTTCATTTTAATTATCATACAACACAAGTATAGTATTTAAGTTGAATTTAATTTTATATTTAAATTTCTGGTACATTATTGTAAAAAGAATATTAGTGGGTTTATTCATCGTGCTACATTTACGTATTCCACAGAGAAACAGATTTAATTCGGAATGGTTAAAGAGTAAATTCAAGCATAAAACACAAAAAACCGGAAAGTCAAATGCATTGCAATCAAAGAACTTTATAAAACTGCATATTTAAACTTCCACAAACAACGGTGCTGGGGAGAGAATGACGTACGTAGGTACATAGGGGACCTACGGCTGGCTACGCTGTACTCTATTCATTATTTTAAAAAGAAAAAAAATATTTAAGTGAGCGCCCTTTTACACGTCGTCAAGTTGCGTTTTAAATTTTCGTGGTTTTGATACGATTTGAGTGCGACGAATGAAATGGATGAAGGCGGTGTAGCGGAATAAATTTCGAAATTAAAGATGGCCACACAAATATGCTCACAGTTTATTTACTATATAACGAAATAAATGTTCCCGTGACGCAGTTTGATTGCGTGGTCAAGCGCATAAAGGTGGACTCTCTTTCTCGGTAATGGGCTAACACTATACCTCAATTTCACTTGATGTTAAGTGAAACCATAAGAATGCTTGCTGTGTTTCGGTAGTCCTATTACGTGAGAAGAGCACGGTTCGGAACTTCGGCTTTATTGTCAATCAATATCACATGAAATTGATGTCGTGTTGTGAACTCGTAGATTTTGTATTTATTAATATATCATCATAAACCATTAACCAGTAAAGACTAGTTAACATGTTGATATTCTATGCACAATTTATTTATATTTAACTAAATACATTTTGAGAGCTTTAGAAAGCGCAACCGAGCGGTCGAGTTTAACAAGTCGAGATGCACTTTCACTCGGTCGGCTTCTAACGTTACTTGTATTTTAAAAGTTAAAAAGCGCACATTTGTAAAGTATTAAACAATAGCTGAAAGGAAATATAATACGACCGAGTGAAAGCGTCGGGTACTAGTCGGAATGTATATGACACAAAAAATGTACATTAAATTATACTGCATTTAATTACTTGCCAAAACACTATTTTGTTTTATAAAAAAAAAAAAAACAACTATTAAACGTATAATATATTGTTAGCGGTGATCTCGTGCAGAACAGTTTTATGTTAACAAAGCCGAAACGAATCCATGAAAATTTTACGAAAAGGCATTAAAGTTTAATGGCGAAACTTAGAACTATAGAATACAAGATAGCGTTTCCTCACAAATATATCGCGTGACACTAAATTGCGCGAAGCTTCTACGTGGATATAGAGATCGTAGTATACACTCTTACGAGAGGTAGCTGAACCCCAATTTTTACGATGGAAAACTTATATGCAAGTTCAGAACATTATTCATTGATAAAGTTAGATGAAGAAAGTAATAACATTTCACTATCGACTACTCTAAAGCTATATATATATATATATATTACGGAGTGAGTCAATAAAATTTATTTTCTTGAATCCTTTACATACACATATTTTATATTCTTTTAGGTAATTTTCTATAAAAGAACATAAAATAAACTTTTTCAACAAGCTAATTAATTTTATCTTATTTAGTCCATAAATATTTGTTTACAAATACTATTAATTGATTATCCTAACGCGGTTGATAACATGAATTTTTATAGTCAAATCAATATATTTCATATTAAATTAAAAGTTAACATACAACATAGTTATTTACGTATCTAACGAAAGACGTGTCTGTATAGAACCGTGAAAAGGATATATCTGTCCTATTTATACAGTTATACCGGGA